>OZ018330.1:71010953-71240953 GCA_963969495.1 Ceratothoa steindachneri
TTAAAATTTAGGGATCACTGTTATTTTTTCGTATATTCGAAAGTTTTAGTTAAGTTATCTTTATCAGGAGGAAGTAGCTACTAGCCCATAAAAACAAATAAAGCAAAATGAAATTATTACAGCAAATTTAAATGGAGAAAAAAAGAATCGCGAGCATTGTTTTTTCTGTATTTAAAAAGAGTTCAGATAAAACCTTTTTTTACCTTTAGGACTAAAAAATAATCATCTATCAGAGATCAGAGATAGGTATTTGGCCTTTAAGTCGGCACCTCATATGAAATTTATTAATTTACATAGTCAATATTACAAGAAGTATATTTTTATGTTTGTCCAAGAATCATTGGTTAGTATTTATTATATAGTGATATCATATTTTATAGTATTACAAGCCATACTTCATATTCTTTCTTACAGAAAGAACTTGTTTGCAGAGGCACTCCTACGGCGTGTGGTCTACGGCCTATTTGCTATTCTAACCCGCTTTTTTTAATTCCCTTTATAGACTCTTTATTTTAACACCCTGAACACTTTTTTCAACATAGATACCCTGAAACATTTTTTTAAAGTTATTTCATCTTTTATTATATTAGCTTTATCCCTTGAAGATTTATATATAGTTGAGAATTTTCCAAACACTTTTTTCAACATAGACACCATGAAACCTTTTTTTTAAAGTTATTTCACCCGGTTTGATATAAAGAAAAACCTTCGTCAGATCTCTTTTTTTTTCATCTAAATTTGTTTTATATACGAAATGATAGTAAAAAAGCGCCAAAGCCCTCATTTTTATACATTTTTTGAACTTCACAATTTGTTCATTCCAAATCATTCGATAATTATATTTATTTTTTCTGAACTCTTAGAAAGAACTTTGATAAAAGCTCGAAACATACAAAAAAACAGCCCTGCGAATAAAAGTTTCAAATAAACCTAAACTCAAAACATGAAAGGTTACTTGTCCAAAAAGTCACCAAGTTAAATTATAGAGTTAAGGATTATTAAGTAGACTTTTCTTTCAGCTTTGTCAGCTTCTCTTGTTTTTATGTACAATACCAGACAATGGCTTCGCCACCCTCCCCTACGGTGGGATCTTGCGCTTCACTACTAAGATTAAAATTTAAAATCTAAAAAAAATATCACGTTGCTAAAATATAGAATTATAGAAGATATATATAAAATAAATTTTCTGAACTTCACCATTTGTGATTCTTTGGGTTTTAAAAAAATTCACAAAATTTCGATATTTATATTTATTTCTGAACTTCACCATTTTGTTTTTCACTAACTCTATAATTTAAGAAGGGGATTTTTTTGAGTATTTGAATAATAATTTCATCTTAGTTTGGTTATGACTTATGTTTTTTTTATCAAAGTTATTTCTAATAATTTTTATAAATTTTCTGAACTTCGCCAATTATGAAAATTTTAAAAAGGAACTCTAAATTAAATTTCCCCCCTTTCAAAATATCACGTTGCTAAAATATAAAGTTATAGAAGATATATGAAAATAAATTTTCTGAACTTCACCATTTGTAATTCATTGGGTTTTTAAAAAATTCACAAAATTTCGATACTTGTATTTATTTCTGAACGTTGATAAAAAAATATTATTCAAATACTCAAAAAAATCCCCTTCTTAAATTATAGAGTTAGTGATGATATTTACTGGAAACTTTTTAAAAATGTTTAGACCAATAGGTCGTTGCCAAAGCAGGATAGGACGTTGGCCACAGATGGAAGTTCTGCTTGCGAAACGCAAACTCCTCCTGTAAGGAAGATTGACGAAGCCGCTCCACTTGTTATATTAAATTCTTTTGATAAAATTGCAATAAAAATCTCTAGATTTTGACTCGAAGAAAGCGTCTAACCAGGTTCTTAATTCCACATCAGTATTGAACGAAACGCCGCGCAAATTGTTGGAGAGCGATCGGAACAGATGGAAATCCGTTGAAGCCAAGTCTGGCGAATATAGAGGATGCGGCAGGATTTCCCAATTAAGCGTTTGGATGGCATCTTTTGTCATATTAGCAAGGTGAGGACTAGTATTGTTGTGTTGCAGAAGGACTCCATAACGTCGATGAGTTCGCTTTTCATGAATAGCTTCGGCGAGTCGATACATTTGTTGAACGTAGAGTTCTGAATTGACAATCTCAGTGTTCGCAAGAAGATCATAAAGAATGATGCTTTCACAATTCCACCACACACACAGTATCGTCTTTCGTGGATGAAGTCCTTGCTTTAATCGCGGAAGTGATTTTTTATTAAGGCTAAGCCATTGTTTTCGATGGGTCATGTTGACATAAACACACCACTTTTCGTCGCCAGTGATGATGCGGTGAAGAAACCTGTCTTTATATCCACGAGTAGCCTTGTGACGAGCAAGCAAACCTGCGGCAATCGTGGAGGGTTGAAGTTTGTTGCTTTCGCTCCAAGCGTGCGGAACGCATGCACCGAGTTTTTTAACTTTCCCAATCGAATGAAGATAATCGATTCACTACAGTTTTGTGATTACGTGACAATTTTACAGCTAATTCTCTAGTCTATTGACGAGGATTTTCATGAAGAAGGTCGTTCAATCGATCTTCATCCAACTTAAGGGGGCGACCAGAACGGTCTTCGTCATTAAGATTGAAATGACCGTTTTTAAAACGTGAAACCCACCATTGAGCTGTCCTTTCTGATAAAGCATTTTCTTCGTACACACCACAAATATCGCGACGAGCTTTGGCTGCGTTTGCATTGTTCCCGTCTCGATTGAAAATGAATAACAACAAGTGTCGAAAATTCGTCTTTCTTTCAACTTGACATTCCATTTTGAAGGTACAGAACAAAAATTAAATTAACACATCTTTTAAATAAACCGCAATGACTTATTACTCAACTTCAAGACGTAGCCTAAACAAAAGCCTAATAGTCTAGGCTGTTAAGAGACGTAGCCTAACCTTTGCAAATTTTGTTCTTATTATTTATTATTGTTTCTTAATATGTGCACAAATCACGTCAAAAAAACTTAAATCAACACAACATTAAAAAAAAAACGCAAGAACTTATTCCTCAACCTAATAGAATAATTTTTGACTCGACTCACGTTAGAAGTCACGAGTATACTCCGAGAGAGAAAGTCCTAAACGCTACTCAGCGTGAGACGCGTCCGAACCAGTAGCGCGGCTCCGTTTACTCATATCTCTCGCTCTGAGCCAATGAGCACACGCCTTATCATCCCACCCACAGATTCTCCATGGAAACAATAGTCTTTGTACAGTCAAGTGCCACACGGTTGAAACAAAGTGCCTCCTTACTATTCGCATTATTTTTGTGCATTATTTTGCTTAGTTTACGGCGAATTATTATTAATTTTATTGACACTATGAAAGACCACGAACAACCAGGACCCAGTGGAGTAATAAGTAATAGTAATTCGAGTGGGGAAAGAGTGCTAAGAAGCAGAAAAAGAAAGGCAGATAAGAAAGAGTGCATGGAAGAAAAACATTCCTAAAACTCAGCGAAATCTTGGCCAAGAATATACTAGTGAAAAAACACTAAAAGAAATACAAGCACGTAAAGTTCGAGGGCCATGCCAATGTACCAATAAGTGTTACGATAAAGTGCCAGAACGTGTCAGGAATGAATTGCATGAAAACCTTTGGAGATTAGGTGACTACAATGCTCAAAATGCGTATTTGGGAAAGTTATTGAAAATTAAAACAGTGAAAAGACGTCGTAAGCCAGTGGAAAAGGCGGGAAGGTTTCGTCGTCATAGTGTCAGCTATACCGTGTTGCATGGAACAGAGGAAATTAGTGTCTGCCGTGTAGCATTTCTCCATATATTTGACCTTGGAGAGAAGAAGGTCAAGAATGTTTTGGAAAAACAAACTGCTACAGGTACAGCTGTACCTGATCAAAGAGGAAAAAGTGAGCTTGCGATCAAAATTGCTGAAAATAGGGTCGCAACCCTACGAAAGCACATTGAAAAACTCCCAGCTGTAGGATCTCACTACGCAAGGGCAAAGTCCCCTAATAGGAAGTACTTGGCTCAAGATCTTAATATTAATAAACTTTATATGTACGCTGTACCAAGACTTCATGAGCGAGACGTACCCGGATCTACAACCTGTCAGTGGATCAAAAATACAGGTCGATCTTCAATGAGGAATTTAATATTGGTTTTGCCCCAGTTAAGACAGACACCTGCAACACCTGTGACATGCTGCAAACCAATATCGCTAATTATGACACCAATCCGTCACCCAGAGTATCACGAGAGGATCTTGAAGGAACTCTGCAAGAACATAAGCAATTAGCTGAAAAAGGTTTGCACATGCTTACGCAGTTTAATGCTAGGCATGGTGACGACGAGGAAGTACTTGCTGCTTGCTTTGATTTACAGCAAACACTCCCGACTCCTAAATTGTCAACAAGTGTAGCTTATTACAAGAGGAAAATATGGAATTACAACCTGTGCGTCTACAACATAAAAACACAGAAGTCAACGATGTACATTTGGGACGAGGTAACAGCCAAGAGGGGGTCTGTTGAGATAGTCAGCTCATTATTTCACTGGATCTCAGAGAATCATTCAGACGAGACTCGCCTTATTCTTTTTTTCTGACAACTGTGCGGGACAGAACAAAAACCTTAATATGGTGCTCGCTCTACTGCGAATGATTCATCAAGGAAAGTTCTTCAGAATTGAACATTATTTTTTAGTGCCAGGGCATTCCTATATGCCATGTGATCGCCAGTTTGGTAATATTGAACTACAGTTGAGAAAGCGGCCAAATATTGAAACCAAGGATTATTATGTGAGGATCATCCAAATGCTGTTAGGTCTGGATTGAAGGTCGTCGAACTTAATCAAGATCAGTTCTTGGATTTTTCTCAACTCCAGAATATTATCACCAAGAGAAAATCCCTGGAAATAAATTTTCAAGAAGCTCGGGTAATTCTCTTTGACATTAACTACAAGGAGGGCTTCAAAATCAAGGAATAATATGGAGAGGACAGCCCGGAGCACAAGGTACGTCTCATTGCAGGTGGGAAAGGGTATTCCAGGCAGCTTTTTAACCTGGCCACTGTCAACCTACCCCCAAATACCATGGTGCCATTCCTTTAGCACAGGAGAAGATCAGTGACATGAGGGATCTTCTGATCTACATTCATCCAAGCCACAAGGCGAATTATTTCTGCAACATAATCCGCACGCAAGAAAACCTCCAACTTGCTCCTCCTGAAGATTAGAGGAAAAGAGGGTAGACGATGTTGAGGACAATGTCCTTGACTACATCTTATGATCATTAATCATCAATATTAAGAGGGGGGAAGGGACCAAGTTCTTGCGCGGATACAATGCACCATCAAAAGTGAGTACAGTATTATTTTTTTATTCTGTTTATTTATCTCTAATCCATTATTATTTTTTTTCATGGGAAAGGAGACTATAATATTTTTTACTATTATGTTATTGTTTTTAGTGAGGTCAAAAGGCAAAATTTATAAAATGCAAATTGCATTTTTTGAGGTGTGCGTGGGCGTGCGTACGTTGTATTATTTTATTGTAATAATGTTTTCTTTATTTTTCTGTCATCCATTATTATTAATGTTAATGTTTATATACAAAATAACCAAAATACATTCCTATCTTATGTTGTCACAATTTGCGCGCGCACGCAAAGTGCATAATATTACCCTATATCAGAAAAAAATTATATTTACTCTATCTGTCGAATGCCGCAAACCCTGCTTAAATAGCTTTATTAGTTTTCCTGTGATAAAACTTTAACTTTAACCTTCGATTTCTCAATTTTTAAAAAATGGCATTTAGGTCTTTCTCTCACTAGACGCCTCAAATACAGAATGAAAATATCCGAGCATCAAATAGATTATAAATGAATGCAGACCTTTCAAAAATTAAAAGTTTAGCAAATGGTATATTTTGCTTTACAAATGTAATCTATATATGTGAGGTGGATTCTCTTAAATTCCTTATGGATGGAAAAATGGGTTGGATAAAAAAAGTAAAGTTCGTATGGTTGAAATTAATGCAAAGATGAAATGTCAACAATCATAACTCACAGGTCCCTCGCAGGAAGTTACTTCGGTGAAGGAGATGTATTCTCCATCTTTAGCGTGCATTCCAGTGGCCATATTTGCCATCGCAGGGTCCGATCCTTCAAATTCCAGTTTAGCGATGCTATCGAATAATTTGGTCAAATGTCTGGAAATGAAAATGAGAAGTTGGGCTCTTTGAAGGGACACTTTGTTGCAGCACAAGTGACACATTCACCTTCATGATTAGGGATTAATTTTAACACATTTAGCAGAGTCCAATGCATTTGCTTATGGCTTCAGCTTAAGTTTAGTAGTACGTGAGCTGGACTGGTTTGAGATAGGTGTTTTATGAAGAATTAGCGATAGATTTTAGGAGTGGAAGCATATGAAAGAATATGTAGCCACTAGTAAACAATGGACGGATGGTTGCACTTACCCCAAAATGAGGTATATCCATTTAATTAGATATAATTAATGGAAAAGTTTATACCCAAATATTGTCTTGGAAATCAGCAATTTATGCCCCCTCCCCCTGAGGACGCCCGGCGAAGAAACTATAGTGCTAATAACTGATTCTCTATTCCAAGACTTTACACTTACTTTTACGTGCAACTATTAATTTCTAGAGCGCTTGCTAGCCGAGTAGATACGGTGTTGGTTCGCTAATGTCGCGGTACCGGGTTAGATCCCGGCATAAGCGGACACAAACGTCAGCGCACGCAGAGCTCTGGCTACCGATTTACGGTCGGCTGTGTTGACTCCTGTATTCGGGTGGGTAGATCTTACACTTCTCATCACACACATAGCCAATTACAACGCTGCTTTCTTTCCCATCCCGTCTTAGCAGCACAACACACACACACACACTCTGCTCCAAGGAATTCTGCCGATGGGTATCTATATCCGCATACCTCTGACGAGAAACATGTCCCTCTGCCCTTGGGCGACAATGGTTCTTATACGTACGTAGTTTAGTGTCGAAATATTATATTTGTGGCACCTCTTCTCAAAGCGGACCGGCCCCTGGTGGCCTCGGGCTCACCAGCGATTGTCACGTCATACTGACTTTTATGGCTACTTCATTATCCGGTCGGGATCCACCTGGATAAAGGGAGGTTGGCGAACCACTACTACAACTACTACTATTAATTTGTATGCATTTACTCTCTGAATATTATATTAGATATTTCCGGCTCTTATATTTAAGAATGACAACATCTTTCTGAGTAGTTCTTATCAGTTGATAATTATTTACTATTTCTCGCTTATTTTCTTTTCTATGCCAGACCCCCCTTCGGTCCCATGTTGAGTGAATATGCCTTCTTTAAGATTGCCTTCTTTTCTTTTCACAATGATACTTCCTTTTACCTAATTTGAAGGTTCGAGTGATCCTATCTAAAGCAAAAGACAACAAACCTCAAGGAGATTAGACATCTTCAGAGACTCACGACCAGTTTCCCCATTAAGGCAGGACAACTCGAGAGCAAATAACATGATGTAGGTCACTCAGATGTTGGCCTCCACTCGCCAATCGTGCAACATGAAACTAAAATATCTAGAGTCGAAAGCGCAACTCCAAAGGTATTTGGCATCCTAAGTACTCTAGTGGTTCCCGAGCAAGTACCTTGTATACATTTACATTTTCTCCAACTTGACCACTTTTTCTGGCGGAGATACCGCCTTTGGTTACGCTTAGAAAAAAAATCACCCACTTGCGCCTCGGCAAAGATTTGTCGCCACCAGCATTCAATCTGGGGCAAATTCTCAATTTGAGTCGTCACTAAAGATAAGGCAACACTATTTGCTAATGTCTTTGAGGAGAAGGAAAGTGGTGTAGGGTTAAATCTCCCACAGTCATGTCACCCCGAAGCTAAGTTAACAACAATAGCTTTTAGATCACGTGAAATTAAGCTAAAACCTAGATCTTTATGGCGGTTTTGGTCCTGATGGTATATTTCCTTTATTCATTTTGTAGCCCCAAGATTGCTGTGATCTTTCGCAAGTTATCTAGGGAAGGAAAGTTCAGCTTGTTTGGAGGACTGCTAATGTTACTCCTACTTCTAAGTCTGCCTCTGCTGGCTCCTGTCTCTCAGACTACCGTCCAATTTCCATCACTCCTATTCTGTCTAAGCTCTTTGAGCGTTTGTTGGCTAAACGTTTAAATGCATTTGCTGAGAGTAATAATCTCTTTCCAAGTAAGCAGTTTGGCTTTCGTAAGGGTTTTGGTGCTTGTAGTGCTGTCCTAACCATTTCGGACAGGGTTCAAAAGGCTTTAGATTCTGGTTTAGAAGCTCGTATGGCTAGACTCGATTTTAGTGCAGCCTTTGATCGTGTTAATCACAAAGCACTGATTTACAAACTTAGACAGATGGGTATTGGTGGCCCTTTTCTCAATATCCTAACTGAGTTCTTGACTTACCGTAGACAACGTGTAGTTGTGGATGGGCAACTTGGTGAGTGGAGAAGGGTAGTTTCTGGTGCTACCCGTGGTAGTGTTCTGGGCCTATTGTTATTCATTCTATATACACATGATATGTGGGTTAGACTGGAAAACCAACTAGTTACTTATGCTGATGAGGCTACTTAGATAGCAGTCATACTTTCTCCTGTTCAAAGGCATTTGTCCTCTGAATCACTGAATAGAGACCTAACAAGGATAAATGATTAGTGCAATTTATGGGGTATGAAGCTGAATGCAAACAAAACCCAAAGTATGATTGTTAATAGATCTAGAACTCTGTACCCCAATCATCCTGAGCTTAATCTAAACAATGTTTTATTGAACACTTGTGGATTTTAAAAATTTTAGGTGTTCTGTTTGACAACAAGTTTACCTTTGAACAACATGTGCGCTATTTCTTCTTCTGTTGCCCAAAAGATTGGTTTACTTAGGAAATCTTATAGAATTTTTGAAGACATTCCTTTTATGAGGAAGTGTTTCAACTCGTTCATACTTCCTTGTCTGAGTATTGTACTCTTGTCTGGTCCTCTGCTGCAGCATCTCATCTTAAGCTCCTGGACAGGAATTTCATGAACTTCAAAACTTTAAAACTGGTGCTCATTCGTTCCTGCTGAGGCGTGTGTGTCTTTCTCCTGACTCCTATTTTCCTCTAGTTTTTTCTTATGAGACTGTCTTCTCTGCTAGTGCCTTAGGGTTTATAGCACTCTGCTCTACTAGCAAGGGTTTTTAGGCCTTCAAATAATAATAATAATAAAGATAATCTCAATCTATTTGTAATATTTGGAGCGTTGCAATGTCTTACGGGATGCTTAAAACTGAGATTGCAGGAGGCTTTAACAACCGAAAGACATAGCAGTTGATAACCAGGACGAAGCACAGCCAATCTCCTCTTACATTATTATTAAGACTCTAAGCTAAGACAGGAAAACCAATGAAGGCACCGCTGCTCAAATGTTTGCGAGGAGAGGTTGATAAATAAAGTGTGGAAAAGGGATGATATGTGGAAGGCAAATAGAGTAATCTAAATGGGGGAATACTTAGAGGGTTTAGGACTGGGCGTGCACGCAACTCTTCCAGGAAAATCCCAACCTTCACACTAAATTACCCTCACGACTGAGCACCAGTCCCCTGTGTCCCCCAAAGTCGGGTTTGTTCGGAACGGCTCGAGATTTGGGTCCATTTGCTCACTTGGCGATTTTGACGGGCTGGTTTCCGTTGGACAGGATGTCGAGGAGGTCCGAGGTGGACACGAAGTAGAACCTGGGGAAGGCGAGGCGCTTTGTCTCCAGGTACTCAGCCAGGGTCTTCTCGCACACTGTCAGCTCCTTCTGCAGGTCCTCGAGACGGTTAAGAATACCCGGCTGACTCGTTGCCTTCAGGATTAGTGCTTCGTTCACTACACTTTGCACCATTCTCTGCAACAACACCAAACTTATCTCTTTATCCAAGCGTATGAAGCGAAATACTAACGGGAGAATTTCTTGACGATAAAGTCTCTAAAGAAAAAAGGTACGTGCAGGAAGTGGTGAAGTTAGTAAAAATGAAAGGGCGTAGAAAGTAAAAGCCCGATGAGTTAAAAGAGGAGAGTACATTCGATGTAATAATGTATGGTTCAGGAAAAAACCTTAAGCATAACTGAGTTACTCTAGTGGTGTTGCAATTAATTCAAATTGTATACAAAATTATGTGGGTCAAAATCGCGAAAAAGCTACTCAAGGTTCCGTCGAACTATGGCAAGTTCGCCACACGGACGGACGGACGGCCGTAATGACCTGAGTTAGGCAGAGGCGTCGAAAGCAGTCTCTTTTAATATATTTTTTCCCCTGTCTTCCTCTCAATTTCTATGTCCCTGTGTATATACCTCGACCCCCATCATTATATCCCTCAACCTATCTCTCTCCTCTGTCTGCCCTATCTCACTTTCTGCCTGTCTGTCTGCCTGTCTGTCTGTCTGTCTGTCTGTCTGTCTGTCTGTCTGTCTGTCTCTCTCTCTCTCTCTCTCTCTCTCTCTCTCTCTCTCTCTCTCTCTCTCTCTCTCTTTCTCTCTTTCCCTCCATCCCTCCCCGAATATTTTCTTCCTTAGAGCGGCAACGGGTATTGCTGGAACCCCACTATGTAGGAAAGGTGATATTAACAATAATATTAGATAGTCTGTGGTGTGGATTCGAATTTTAAATATCTTCTGAAACGTTTAACCATTACGTTTCTTGCTTACAGAAATTTGAAATTTTAACATACTGAATCATTCAGGTAAAGAATATCTCAATAGTCTATTAAGACATTGAGGAACCTAAAATATCATATATGAATTAAATTACGCTGAAATTTAATTACATATATATGTCACTAAATGGGGTGGAGGGTTCCAACATTTAAGCAAATGAAAACTCCTTTGCCCAACCACTACCCATTTTTAACAAGTTATAAATTTTTCATCATTTCATTAACTCTATATAAGCTCTCCAGATAAATAATTAGTCACGTAGCATGTTTAAAATAGTTTAAACTAGAGGAGCCTGTATGTAGCAATGAACGAGGAGAGTTCACTGTGTGTAAAATGGAGAGCAAGGCAGATGTTAAGGCGTGACCATCCTGTCAGAGATGTAGCAGAATATGCTGGTGTATCTACATGTACGCTTATACGGGTTTACCTTTAATTGCAAAACTCAAGGTCTACAGGAAATTCCTGCCAGAATTGTGGCTGAAAGGCTTAGGACCGCTGGAGTGCCTCACAACTTGTGGCTTAAGCTTCAAGACAGAAATGGCTGCAAGACTCCAATGCCTGTCCTTATACTCCAATTACTGAAATAACATTCCACAGGTAACTGTATAACATAACCATATGGAGCAGAGGGGCACGTAAAAGGCCTTTTCTCACTTTTGCACCAAAAGATACCCGATATCAGTGGAGGAGAAGACACAAACAGTGGACCATCTGGTCAGATGAATAACGTTTCTGTCTGTATGTGAATGATGCCCGGTGTTTTGTTCCTCGTATCCCTCATATTTCATTCCGTCTTCCAGGATAACAAATCCCTTATTCACTTGGCTAGAACTGTGACTGACTAGGATGATGAACATTCAAAAACAATAGCAAATCTAAATTGACCGTCAAAATCACCGGATCTGTACCCCATCGAAAATCTCTGGGACTACCTCGAACAACCTAAGAAACGGCATCCACGGAATCTGGCCGAATTTCACACCTCTTTGATGCAAGATTGGCTGTACATTGATGTCTTCTACATCCAGAACCTTATCTAGCTCGTGTTACGTCGAATCGCGAGGTTATCAAGACTCATTGAGGTATTACATACTATTTAGGTACACTCACGTCCCAAGTGATTAATAATTTGTCCGGCGAGCTTATATTAAATGTAATTTTATACCATATTACTACTTTAATACTATGTTTTGAAATAAAAAAGCTTCTGTGCCCTTTTTGGGGAGAGTTTCTTTCGTTTTTCATCATAAATGATGTCTGCTCCGCTCTAAAGATCCTTTACCTACGAGCTACCCTTTTGGAGGAGCATACTTATAAGTTCTGTTTTTTAAGCAAGGTAAGGAATCTGTCACGCCACCAAGCATGAGAGAGTTTTTCATTTCCTTCAAAAAGTTTGTACCTTTGTTGTTCATGATTGATGAAGCGTCTTCTGACACCTATGACACTGGGTCTTCATCAAGGATTGAAGCAAAAAAAAAATGATTAATTCAGAATATGATTTAAATATCTTCCAAAATAGTTGCGTTTTTTGCAATTGGGACTGTACCATATAAACAGGGCCAGATTACCCATAGGGCCAAATGGGCCATAGCCCCTTGCCCAGCGTTTCAGAGGGCTCCGCCGCACATTTTAAATTATCCGGCAATTTAAGGCCAACTTTTGAAATGATTAGAGACTGGATGTTTAGTTTTTCAATTAAACATTAATTTTTTAACTATTTGGACTGAATAAAATCCTTTTAACATCAAAAAATTGTTATAATTGTTTCAATTGGAACAGTATTTTTGACAGTATTTGTACAGTAAGTTCTTTATTATTCGTTAGGTGATAGTAAATTATTAATTAATTAATTATTATTAATTAATTCAAGAGGATGAACAGAAAAAGAAAGATGCAGATGGTTGCAAAAAGAGCACTGATATGATTTCAAAACCTACGCCTGTTTCTGTTAATACCCTTGTAGCTAAATCTGAACACTCAAGAGAGTCAAAAAAGGAATATTCTCCGAAAACACAACCTACAACCCCCTCACCATCATCTGTGCTCTCACACAGTACTTCAGACACTATGGATATTTTAAATGACGACTTTGTTCTATGTGATCCTAAATTGTGGCCTATGAAAGTTTCTGATTCACTTCGACAATCATTCATTGTAGAAAACTTTAGTCAGGAACTAGATATAGATTTTAAAAAGTCAGCAAGAGTTTACGAGGATGGGAGAACTAGGAATTTAAACTCATCTGTTTTTCAAAAACTTGCCAATTCTGAATCTGTGAAGCGGTCATGGATGGTTTACTCTGAAACCTCAGGCAAAGTATATTGCTCAGCTTCCAAATTATTTTCAGATGAAGAAAATGCATTCACACAGGGATTTAATGACTGGAAACATGCCCAAAGAATTGAAGGTCACGAGAAAAGTGATGCCTATAAGAATAGTGTTATTTCTAGTATAAGTCTTGCACAAAATGGAGGCCGAATAGATACACATATAGGAATTCAATTCGAAAGAGAGCGCAATTATTGGAGTAAATTTGTTGAAAGAGTGGTTGTTGTGGAAAAATTCTTAGCTGCGAGAGGACTGGCATAAGGCAGCGAAAGTGAGGTTCTTGGATCTAACAACAATGGGAACTTTCTAGGGATAGTGGAACTGTTGGCACAATTGAATACGTTTCCTGCTGAGCACCTTTCACGTTTTGGAAGTCTTGGACGAATCAATGTTTCTTACCTGTCATCCACCACTTGTAATGAATTCCTTGTGTTCATGGCAAAAAATGTTCTCAAAAAACTAGTTTCTGATGCGAAAACAGCTAAATATTTAGCTGTGGATCAGTTGAGATTCATTATTCGGTTTGTGGACTGCAGTGGAAAACCTGTAGAATGGTTCTTAAAGTTCATTCCTCGTGTTGGTCATGATGGTGTTCACTGGCGAATGTGGTTACTGACACTCTGCAGGAACATGATCTCCCTACTAATGACTGTCGTGGTCAGTGCTATAACAATGCAAGTAACATGTCTGGCAAATATCATGGATTACAAGCCCGAATCAAACAGGTCAACCCTCTGGTTGATTTAGTGCCCTGCTCAGTACATTCATTAAATCTTGTTGGATCGTGTGCTGCAGAGTGCTGTGTCAATGCAATTTCATTCTTTGGATTCTTACATACATTATTTAACTTCTTCTCTGTTTCAACTCACCGATAGTGAATTTTGAAATAAACCATTCATGGCGATGTCATAAAGTTACCATCAGCAACAAGATGGTCGTCAAGGTGTGATCCAGCAAATACTTTGAAAGCTAACTTTGTTGAAATAAGCTCAGCTTTGATACAGTTGGCAATAGATAAGGACCAAACAACAACTGCCAGAGGGGAGGCATCAATTCTGGTGTCAAAAGGTGAAAATTTTGAAACTGCTCTTCTTTGTGTAATCTGGGGGTGTATTTTTGGTCGATTGAATGTCACAAGCAAGAGTCCTCAGAAAGTTGAAACTGACCTAGCAACATGTATACGTTTTTTTATGAATACTTGTTGCAGTTAAACAGTTGTCTGCCCAATGATGAAACATTTGAAGACTTTGAGGTAAAGGTTAAACTACTAGTAAAGGACCACAGTTACCGTGCTAATCACCAAAGATCGAGAAAAGGAAACGATTTTTTGAAGAAGCAGACACTGAAGCAGAGCTATCACCCAGGAATAATTTTGAGATATCTACATAATCTACCGTTTTGGATTCATTATCATTAGAATTAACAAAGAAGAAAGAAGTATTCTCAAAGCTCCAGGGGAAGTTTAGGTTCCTATTTAATATCACTACTTTGTCAGAGCCTACTCTTAAAGAAGCTGCTACAAATTTGCAGAAGCAATTCTCTGCAGACCTTCAGGTAACATTTGCAAATGAAATGGCTCAGTTTTCTGCATATATAAAGCAAAACCCGATTCAAAACTGCACTCAGACATATACGCACAGTTGGAATTGTCGAAACCTTCCAAAATGTTGACATGGCATTTTACTTGTATTTAACATTGCCAGTTGCAAATGCAGAAGGAGAACGGCCATTTTCAGGATAAACTTTGTAATCTCGTCTTGATGACAATTGAATCAGATTTGACCAAAGAAATTGACTTTCAGGATATAATTGACGCATTGGCAAAGTCCAAATCAAGAAAGAAGGCGGTCTAATCCCATTTTAGAGATAGGATTCTATAGAAATATGACTTTCTATATAAGAAATATGATTCTATAAGAAAAGTATTGATAATTGTCGATAAAGATATACAAAAATGTATTATTTTAATTACATGCAAAAACAATTACATGAAAACAAATAAAAATACAAAGTAAATCGAACTGTTTCATCATCTTTCCTCTGCCATTATATGTTGGTTTTATGAAGTTGTTATCAGGAAAGGTATGGTAACAGGGACCCAGCTAAAGTGGATAGCCCAGGGCCCCGTATGACCACAATCCGGCCCTGCATATAAATTGTAATTGTAGAGGAGGAAACACTTTAAGCTCTAAATGAACAGTCGCCATTCATTTGAGGTATAGATCGTAATTTCCAATTCCCCTGGTAAACCCTGTATGTTATGACAATATGTACACAAATTTACTGTCAGTAGAAAGTATTGCAGAAATGCTCTTTCTCTGGATCGAAACTAAGACACATTGGCTCCTTTTTCCAACAGGTTTTTCTCATTCAGTCTTGATGGGAAGAGTTCCGAAGCCTTTTTGATAGTCTAAAATCATTCAAATCATTTTGAACGAATCCCTTACGAGCTGAGTGATCTTAATTTTAAAATATGTATCATTGTTCGCAATGAATTCTCATCATGATTCAGATCTTCAAGAGAGGATAATTGAATCAAAATTGGCACTCTGAGTTCAAATGAATAAGACACTGGACGTCTAGCTTATGGTAGACTAGGATACTCGATTTTACATTTTTTTTTGTTATATTCTGAGGTTTTCACGAAATAAAAGTAACAGACTGTGCAATGATCTGTGGCTCTCACCAACGGAACTTATCGCATGTTCCGTTGGTCCACATCGGTAAACTCTCGGCACAGTGCTTGCACACCTTGGAAGTCGCCCAAGAGTTGTTTCGATCACCAATTTTTAAAATATTAAAAATAGGCTGCTTGACAAATGCGATGATGTTTGCCATTAGAATTAGAATGGTGAAACTGCCACAAATATAACAAATAGAGTCCGAGCTGTGTAGGTACTTACGGTGAGAAGTAGCAGAGGCAAACATGATGTGAAAGAAATGAAATAAGTATGTAAATAAAAAAATAATTTGAACAATCACAAGCTTAGAAAACCAAAAAGAAATCTTACAGACTTGTATACAGATTTTTATACTTGTATACAGACTTCTATGTATTGTTTGCAGAATACGATAAATAGACCGGCGCATAACCTCCCACTGTATTGGCGTGCGTGTTACTGAATAGACAAGCACAAACTGTTGGTGTTTGCTAGTGTCTCTTCTACGAGTCGCGTTCAAAGTTTTAATAAAATAGTTATTTTCGCTTATTTCCTCCCAATATTTATGATTAGCAATAATAGATAATAAAATAATAAAAGCAATCAGCTGACCAGTCATAATAGTTACGGACAAACAATACAAATATGCTTATTCAAAGAGTAAGCTGTACTGAAAAAATTAACGTGATTGAAGAAAACAGACTATAGTTTGGAAATCACCAAGCCAATTTAAGTCTAAATCAAGTGAAAAATCGAACTCAAAATAAATTATATTCAAAATTGATCCCATGTTTAATCTAACAAACGAACCAGTTTTATTTGGTTTATTTTCTTTATATTACATCAATAATTTCAATTATTTGATTTCTAGATAACTTATTTTCTTTTTTGTAAAAATAGATTTAAAAATTTTTCAACGATTTTAAAATTTCCCACATTTATATACAATATCTGCAATAATGCAATTGATACTATACCTTTAAAACATAGGTACATAA
Source organism: Ceratothoa steindachneri (assembly GCA_963969495.1). NCBI lineage: Eukaryota > Metazoa > Arthropoda > Malacostraca > Isopoda > Cymothoidae > Ceratothoa > Ceratothoa steindachneri. The sequence continues at coordinate 71,027,673 of OZ018330.1, forward strand.
TTCAATAAAAATAGGTTAAAATTTTGTTTCATCTTAATAGATCTATTTAAATTAGAGTATCAGTTTTGTGTTATCCATATTTGGCTGATATCACACTGAACTATAATGATATGACATTGATTAAACTTGGTTTCTGTATATACATAAACATTTATTTGTAGTTTATGCACAGTGACTCTTTCAGTAGTTCTAAACTCACCTAGATCATATACCGAATAAAATAGATGATCTACAAGGAAGATTTCTTATCAGATTAAATATATTACAGTGAAATGATTTTAAGGGAAAAACATTAACGGATCTAAAGATAAACAACCACAGACGTACCCATAACAATTTGTGAGTTGGAATGACGTGGAATAACATTTTCTTTAAGGATAGTTTGTTGATATTAGGCTCAGTACCAAGAAGCACCATCTAGTTTAATAACCCTTATCATTTAAAAAACAGCGAAACAAATAAATGTTTCATTGCATTGTGGCAAGTTGCAAAGGGGTTGATGGTGTTCATCCTCTCACATCTTTTCTAATGAAACTGAACATATTATATCCTATTAAAAATTTGGTTCATAGAGAGACATCGGTCGGAGCTAAATGCATAAAGATGAATATATCGAGCAACTACATTATATCTTAAATAGTTATTTGTGAGCCCTTTTATGTTGTGGGGAACTGTGCAAAGGTTTCAAGCTGTCCCTTTCTCGGTATCTTTGAATCGTAGAACGAGGAATGGTCTTACCTCATCTCTCCTAAATGATTGTAGAAAATTTACCTCAACTTCGCCGTCTCTTCCCAGTGGTATCAGAAATGATACCCCTGCTTTCCAGGATCTTCTTTAAAAGTCTCCCTGTCACAAAAATATGTAAAACAAGTTTCGTATCCTTTTACACATTTGCCAAGTATCCATCTTTTAGTGAGCAATCTATTTTCATTTAAATGTTTCACCTGCTTCACCATCGGCAATAGCTCTAAATCTGTCTACTACACGCTCCTCTTCATTATCGCCCACAAGGGATGACATTAATAAATGCAATATGAAATAGAAACATCTATTTAAACATGTATAATACATTCGTATTAAGATGCTGGTGAATGATGAATTTACCTAGTAAAATGTTAGCTTATACCCTGCACATAAACATAATTTAACATAACCAACGAAACGGTGCGAATCCACTACTTCCAGGAAAACTCCGTTTAGGACAAAGTCCGGGTAAGTCTGCAGCTGTGGCAGCAGAACTGCACTACATTAGTTTTTGCCAATAAAACCCGAAATCTGTCCGATTGGCACAGCTAAAGATGTCGTTTAAGGCCTCGTAGAGTCGACGCTCCAGAGTTGGAAAATGGGCCTCACCCCAAAATATTGAAAGTTTGTACACGTTGTGTATCGAGAACATTTTCCGGCAAAACCGAGGTGATACCGTTGATGCCCAGAGTAAATAGTGTGCCACTTGTGGCACTCACCTGGGGAACGCACTCCTCCTTATCCATTGAGCCGTAGAGCTCCCCCCTCTGTCCACAGAATCGACGATTTCGCAGAAATTCGGAAATAGTGATTAGGAGGCGTCCTCTCCCCCCCACCCATCGTGTGGAGAGTCTCCGTGATACCTTATCGCCATGCGGTATCATAGACATTTAAATTAAAAAACATAGCATCCAACGTGGAGTGAAACTTGCGAAAGCCGCACTGTGCAAAAGACAGGTAGCCTACACTATCCAGGATAAAGGCTAATCAAAATTGACCAATTTCTCAATCAACTTGCACACTTAATTGGTTAGAGAAATTGGGCACAAACAAGCCAGGGTAGAGTGACCTATCTCTCCACGGTGTGTGAAAAGCAAGCACAGTAGCAAAGTAGTCAGGGAGGGTACCCTCTGTGAAGATCCTGCTAAAGAAACCAGGAAGAAATGCCTGGCCTCGCTTATCTAGCTGTCGAGGCATGGTATACTGGACATCGAACGGACCATGGGAGGTGTCTGCGCAAGAAGATACGAAACTCACTCAACAAAACCTGTAATTGAAGGATTCTCTTTCTATGGAGGTAAAATCCAATCTCTGGCCTTCAGCGACATCACGACGTACATTATATTCTGGCTAAACAGCATTCCGGCTAGAGCATGTGGAGAAAGCGGTCGTGAAAGACGCTGCCAATGACACGGAGTCCGAGATTGCGTTTCTATTTCCCTGAAGAATGGGAGGGGTGTCCTGGGAGAACTTGCTGCGAATCCTTTTCATTCGCTTCTACACCCCTAAAAGAGGGGTACCGAACGCTTGCTCGAAGAAATTTATTAACGTTAAATATGTTTGGGTGGCGTTTATAAAGAATATAGGCATATCGCTTATTTCTCTCTGAGGGCCGTCTCATACTATGGTCGACCACCAAGGAAGCGGAAGGGTGTAAAACGATAAGACATTTTAAGAATAGTGATAGGCCCACGGCGATGAGGTTGCCGAAAAACAACTCAAAGGTCTCATCAACCGACCTAAGCCCATCGACTGGAATAGAGAAATCAGTCACTTCCCATATACCGCGCCCGTTTCAAGCACTACCGTTGCGGTATTTGAATGGGAAAGTAATCAATGCCATAAAAGTCATCGACCATCTCCCGCCTAAAATAAGATTGTGCACCCGAAGAGCACAGAGACAGATCGAGGCAGCAAAATGAGGCGCGATTCTCAGTCAGTTATGCGTTAACTCATCCATAATTAGGAAACCTATCTCTAGATCCTCGACCAGGTCAGCAAGAACTTGATCGTTGGGATTAATCGTGTAATCCTCCCACTATGGGTTTCTACCATTATCATCCCCGACAGGAGAAAGCGCATCGGCAACCTTGCCACGATGCGGCGGAAATCCCCTGCGTCGAATTCGGATGACGGTGAAAAGTACGCAAAAACATCACTGGAGAAGGCATGTCTACTTGAGTGGGAAAGAGAGAGGGGAGAGCGATCATGGCGGCTACCATTAACGTGACAAACCTCGAATAAACGAGATGTCTTAGCAATGCCTAGCGGGCGACATTGCCGTTTACCCCTAGAAGGGAGCTGGAGTAGTTCACCTGGGCCAATTGAAGGGGGAAACGAGAACCGAGGCGTTGCCTTATTTGCCTGGCCCTATTCTTTGGTGGGACTCTGAGAAAGTAAAGGAGAGGGGGGCAAAGTCTTCCGAGGCAATTTTGCAAAAAAGGGTGATGGGAAAAAACCCAAACCCGTAAAAAAGAAGTGGGATAAGTGCCCCTTCTGCTAGAAGAGTCTTGGAGAGACACATGAGAAAGCACATGGGGGCCAACTTCGTCGGAAGATGGCAATGAAGAGACCCCTTTGCTGCATTCAGTAAGTTAGAGGACAGCCCCTCCACCAGTGAAAGTGGTGCTGGCGCTAGTCTCATCCTCGGCCCATCGTCTGTCTGTCGTCGAGGATTTACAGAATGGTACGTAGTCCGAAATTTTGAAAAACTTTTTTAAACCGGCCGAGCACACGTAAACTTTCTACGCTTATGACGACTGAAAAGAAAAAAAAAGGTTGGTGGGCTATACTCCGCGTCAAACCGCTCACGTCTATACCATATAGGGTTTTTGGTGCGTTTAGATGACCACTCACGGTGCGTTAACGATGGGGTTTGAAACTTAGAGTAGCGACACAGTCCAACCAGAAGTTAGCCAGTTGCCTGTCATCCTCCAAAGGTCGTAGCTCCCAACAGGGCAGCCAGAGCGGCAAGGTGACAGGGCGAATATCCTTGGTAGGATATACTGATCCTCGAAAGGAGGGCCATGATATGAAAATTTGTTGTGGCAGACCCAGATACTGGCAGCCAACAAGGCAGTAAAACCTTATATTCACCAAAGAAGTGCCACAGGGAGCTGGTCAGCCCATTATACGTAGTTAAGTCGTTATTGGAGCAAACCCGATCTTATATTTATTCGTGCTCAAACGCCAAGGTCCCCTCAAGGCCTGGTCACTTGCAAACCACAGGCGTTAAAGGCTGTTGTTTATAGAGGTTTCAAAGCCTCTCTTCTGATACGACATGGTCAGGTACTTAGGACTAGAAAGAAGGTTGAGAGGATTTTCGCAGATATAAAGAATTGCTGGAAGAGAGCAAGGATTAAGCTTGCCAAAAAACTTCCGCAAGCTCCGTCAAAGAGTTTAATTCAACCCAGTGAGGGGTGTTCCTAATTTACACTCTTTCCGGGGAAGGACAGTGCCTCCTGATGCTAAGTGCAGGTATAATAAGATTGAGGGGGCCCATCAGAGAGTTCAAGTCAATCCCATGACAGGCCTTCCTAAATTTACACTCAAGCTGGGAAGACGCGCCACTCGTCCAGGTACCAAGTGTAACAGGCTACATAGGGTATATCCCTGGGGTGTTTCCATGTAGACCAGTATGATGTGGAGGTTAATATTATGTGGATATCGGTGGATGCCAATTCGGAAATCCGACCCACCTATAATTTAATGATTTTCAATGGAGCACTAGTAAACCTCGAGTTATTTCCCTTGTCCCTAGTTAGATGGCGTTAGACCTCTCAGCCTTAAGCTTAAATGTGCTTAATTTTTCTTAGTATTAATACAAAAACCGTTGGTTGTAATGGCAAAATTGGGATGAGCTGTACATGAGAAGTTCCTAGTCCCTTGACATGCCAATGAGAGGGGGGGGGGGTGGAGCTCGTTAACTATCTTTGATACTTTTCATTTTCTAATTCTTACATGTAAGCTTTTATTCATATAATTTCATTTTTTGTCCGTGAAATGCCTCCTTCCTCTGATGCGATCCTAATGAATGTTTGTCAAACACTTCATGTTATAAAAATCCCTGACTCGTGAAACTAACCTTAAAATTACCATCAATTTGGTCGAATCGTTTCGAGTCTTCGGGCAATTGTTGCCGAATATCATCAGAACCAATAAATATTGACTCCAGGTAGCTCCAAGTACGCTGAACCTCAAACCTGAAAGGTAGATCATCCACGTAGACACCACCGAAAACAAGGATAGGATACAGACGAGAACACTGGATTCTGAGTCGACTCATTCAGATTCCCCATGGGTTGGTTACCTGAGATCGAAAATCTCTCCGAAAAACGCTATTGAAAGCTGCGAACAAAGAGGGACTGGAATCTTTTACAACGCGAGCGGACACAATACCTCTAGACAAAGCCAAACTGGAGACTAATCAACGCGTAAATATATCATCATCACCATTATTACTTCAATACCAAATAATTGTGTGTAGGCATTCGTCAAACTCATGGAGCTCAGCTAGTTTTACAGCCAGATTCAACGTCATTTAACAAGTTTATAGAAGAGATCGGTTCTCCAATCCAGCGTTCTTTCCATTTCACTCAAAGAGTACAGGGTCACATTTAGCGTGTGTTATGCACTACAGTGGTGATATTCAAACTCGTATAATCGAGGGAGGGCGTAAATACTAACCACATGGAGATGACTTGATCGGCGAGAGACAGTTTCTGCTGCCACCTTGAAACTGCGTCTAAGAAGTGATCAATGTACTTGGAGGTCATCAGATTCTGCAGCTGCACCTATTAATAAAATGGGAGCTTAAAATCACTAATCCTTATTAGATATAAAGAATAAGGAAAATAGATAGATGGTACAATATAGAGGGAGAAAATGTGGTCAATTTATGTTCTGTGCTACGATGGCAGAGTCGACGGCAGTCTAAGCAGATATTCCGAAAGCACATCCTAATTACCTGATTTTCTTCCAAGGTTTCGATCATTTCTTCAGACGTTCGTATGAGTTTGATCTTTGTCCTTGTGTGAATATCGAACTCGAACGTCATTACAGACCAGGTGGTTTCCAGATCCTGAAATGCGGGACGAAATGCCGGTTTATTTTTCAAAGTACTCACAAGATCTGCCTGTGGTCGGGAACTAAGACTACTTTACCTATTGTCAGCTACCGGTCGTATTCCACAGATGTCACTCCTGTCTCAAATATCCAGAGACATTGAATATGAAGCGCTCTCTCTCTTGTACGATGAATTGGTTAAATAGCCCTGGATTCGGTCGGGCCTTTCACCTGCCCCGACCAACGTTGATTGACTGTGTTGGTTTATTTGTTCCAAATTCTATCTTCTATCCTCAACTCCCTTTTGTTATACTATGGCATTTACACATATTAACAGACTTCATTGGATAGTTTAATTCAAAGTAAGAAAAGAATAAGGAAAAATCCTAACAAATAGGAGAAATTTATTGGGGCCTGCGATATGTACTCTTTGACTACAATTTAAACTTTTTTGTACGTAATGATTCCCAGCCACCTTTAAATTGCCGTATGTACAATCGACTGTATGTTCTTTACTTGCTTAGTGGTCACTAAGGGATGAAAATTATTGAGAGTGTAATTAAGTTGCATCATTTGGACAAAATAAAGATAACACTTTGGTTTGGGTAAGTACTTTGATGGCTGCCTGAAATTTGCCATATAAGAGAGGCGTACTATGGTCGATTCGAGGCATCCAGAAAAGAGACCACCAGTCTGGGTCGATGATTTGAGGACGAACAAAAGCCAACAGCTGGACGGACATTGAAAAATAAGACAAGCATAACGTAGAAAGGACTGGGAGGAACGAAGTGGAAACATGCAACAGGGCGAAAACTTTAGACAGTTTTCTTCTCATCGATTTCAAATATCCTGTTTGCAGAGCGCTAAATTGAGTTAATTGACTTTCACTTCTTATTGTTCTGTCAAATTTATCTCTTCTAAAAATTAACCTGCCTTGTAGCCGAGCAGGAGCAGGTTCACTTCAGGTGCGCAACCTCAGTCTTTAGCCCCCAAAGTAGTTTCCCTCTTGGCTAGAAGCGCTATGTACATATTTTTCTTAAATACTCTTCCTCTCTAAACTTCAATTTCTTTGAGACAATATTCTTAATTGTCCCGATATTTTTTTCTATTTAATTATTGCGATCAAACAACCCATTTCGCTTTCTTTTTTGTAGGAATGAAAATTACCTTGAGTATTTTCTCCATAGTCATTTCCTTGACTGCTTTGTCGACGATGTTTTTCACTTCATCCTCATAGATATGGAGGTTAAGTTGAAGGAGGTCCGCCAAGGTCGTGTTAGGGTCATAGACGAAACTAGGCTGCCAAGAGAACATTAATTAAGGGTGTAAATACATGATCCTCACTGAATAAGTTGCAATAAATTCATTCGTCAATAGGGCAATATCGACACAGTAAAGTAGAAGAGACAGGATAGAACTTGCTTCAACAGCTAAATAGTAGTTGTATTTTTTAATCCTACTTCGAGAATGAAAGGGAACTCTATGTATAATACAGCGAATAGAAAAACAGTCATAGAGAAGGGTGGTGTGGCAACGCTCGTGAACTACGATAAAATCTGAGGCCAGGACTGCATTTACACCTAGATAGAAACAGGAGTCCCTTTCCCCTGATGGAGAAAATTGCTCGTATAGATATTTTATTTTATCGTCACTGAATTTGCTTCCCTGAGTGTGTTGTAGTTTGAAGATTCAAAGTAGAAAACTGAAATATTAAAAATTATTTAGATGGATACAAGAATGAAAAGTGTGTTGCATTTTCAGCCTTCAGACCTATTATAAAGATCTACAACCCCACATTTTTTCCTTGGTACCAATTTGAATGGTGCATGTTTTGATTCCGTTTTATTCCAAGCTAATGACTGCTTGTCGACATTACAGAATTCAAGTTTTCTTTCAACATATCAACTGAGTATCGCCCAGATGATTCTTGTAACATAACTATTATACACAATAGTAGGCACGACTGAATTAGCAAAGGACGGAAATTCCCCATATATAGTCAATATTGTAATGATTTATAACCAGGAAAGTTGTTTCTTTACTCAGGTAGGACCATTGAACGCCATTTCGACTGATGATTTACGAATTAAAGAATTAAAGAATTAAAGATCTAGTTCATGGGCTCTGGTCATTTTGTACAACATCAGTACTGGCATGTGAAGGCTCATCTATAAATAACTGAAAGCTAAATCGATTATTGTATGAGAGTTCCGGAGACACAAAAATTGTAGAATTGTTGTTTAATTAACCCGGTATGATAAGAGTGCCTTGCACTGATGCAACTTAATCAAAGCTATTCAGAGAAAGAAAACGAACTACGGACACTTGTAACACAAAGAGCCTACCACAGCATCTTCATTCTTCGGGTCGCTTTGTTTACAAGCTTTCATCAATTGGACCCAGTGGCGGTCTCGTAGAGCAGGATTCTGAAGTTCACCCACGGCTCTCACGGATGTTAGTGTGTTTTTCACTGTATTGTCCAATTTGACGTAGGCATCCCAAGATCGCATTTCTTTGTCCAAGGCTAGAAGCGTTGATCAATATAGAGGTTTAAAGATTATGTTAAAAAGGAAAATGGAAATTGCTCAAAATAAGAAAGATTGTCTGTGAATATGTTTAATTGATCTTTCAAATAATGACTTTGATATTCTTTTACTATTTCCTTCACTTTCCAAATTTAAGTTTATTTTCATTTTTACCTCTGATGTCTTTGGCGAATTTTTTGCATTCTATGTCCATATTTTCGACGTCAACTTCCCGCCATGTCGTCTTTTTCCAGAAATTTACGGAGGACTGCACGAGAATAATGTGATCCCACAGTTGCTACAAATCGAAGAGAAAGTATTTTAATTGTGATGGACGTGAATTTGTATACTTATTTATTTAAACTATGTCCTCTACACAGAAAAGTTTGTCATAAAAGGCTTCGTAAAGATGGTGGGGCAATTAGGGAATTATAAATGCCTGGATGGTATATGGTTATAGTAGCTATAAACGGAAACTATTAGAGTAGGAGGGGGGGGGGGGATTAGGGAGGAGAACGATGCATAACATGCCGGACTCTGCCTCATCCCAAAAGGAGGGACGTCCCTTTGCAGGAGTAAATAAAAAAATGACGTGATCATAGACATTAATATCGCATAGGGACGAAAGGGAAGAGACAAGAGATGAAGGAAAACCAAAAGAATTGAAGAGACAATAACAGATGAAGATGAAGATGAATATCTTCTTGAGGAAGACCACACACTTGGCTATTCAAGATTTGGTAAAGTTTTTGACAAACGTCCAGACACGCAAATTATGAACTAAATACTCATCCCAGATTATCTTGATTGTAAAGAAAGTAGGGAAGAGCATATAATAAAAGAAGTATGAGTAACGAAAACAGGAGAGTAGAAAAATTTGAAGAAATTTTGTATCTGCAGTCTTATGGTTCATTTCCTTCCTGTCTGCATAGATCAAAATAAATATTGCGGCCAGCATTTTGTGTGGTCTGGGGTTCTACTTTAACAGTGAACAAAAATTAAAGTACTTAAAAGGGGACATTTGATGGGAGACTATAATCACCTTGAGCAAGCGGATATCCTTACGGCAAGCTTTGACGTATTTGAAATCCGGTACAGAGACGTCAAATAAGATGGCTGATTCTTGAATCTGCGCCATTTCTTCTTCCAGACGCAATACTCTTTCTTCAACTTTCTCCAACCTCCAGTAGGGGAGATGGCATTCAAACCTTAATAGGACATGGAAGAGTAGTTAGCTTCTACCCGATTAAATCAGTTTTCAACTTCATTGAGTATTTGAGTATAAATATCCAGACAAAACTGTTTCCAACTTATAGCAATTTTAATTTATGACTTCTCCATGTCGTGGAGGGAAAAATAATAGCTTCACTCCGATAAAAAGTAGCTAAATTTAGCCACTCCAATGTATGAAATGGAAGAGTTCAGGACATTCTCTTTTCTATAATAATAATTCAATGAATACATTTAATCTGTGATTATTAACATTTTTTATACCTTTACTCCTTGTAGAGCACCAATAGTTTTCGCCCCGTTTTCACTGTCATATAAGAATAATATAATTTTATATCAATAACAGATTATTGTCATTTTAAGTTATATTTTACATAGGGATTCACATATTTGGAGACATTCTTGTTGGCGTGTTGCATTTATATATTTCTAAAATTTAATTATTAAAGTAAATAGGCATAATTTCCTGCCCTATACCATCTTTGACTATAACATCGCGCACCCCCTTGCAGACTTGTTTCGTCCACCCTCAGGGTTCAAGCAGCTCAGGTTAAGAAACCCTGCCTTAAATGGGTCTGGATCTGCCAAGCCTGGCTGAACTTAAAAAGGTGGCTCATTCGACCTAAATCCTCTTCCTTTTCTAAGTTCTATCTTATTCGCCTATGGGGTCGATACATGCCAAGACCCTGTGTTTGGTCCAGGCTTCTATGATGCTATTTATGAGACTACATAAATCTAGTATCCTTTTCCAGTACCAGGATTGGAAGAGTAAAAGTACTAGCGCTCACTCGAAAATGGAGTAATCTTTGAATTTTTCTCGGTAGGCCATTTGCTTAGCCTCGAACTTGTTGCATTTTCGCCGTATTCCTGATACTTCGTTAGCCTTCAAGGGCGCTACATTCTGGCGGGCGAGATCGCACTGCTTCTTCAGGGATTCCCATCTTTCCGGCAGCTCCTACAAGGGAGGGACGAACTGTAAGAATCTGATCATTCATTTTTTTTTAATCGAGAAACAAGGGACAAGTGGTATAATCCAACGATAAAGTGTTCAGTGATAGAATATGAGGCAGAAGGTGAATCGATCAAGCAAACGAGTGAATTTTTTTAATTGAAAAGAATTGTTAATGAATGAAAATGAAAAGAATTTATAAGGAGTGAGACAGGAAATGATGGCCTTTTTCAAGTAAGACCGTCCATAATTGCTTAGAAATAAAATGTCTGTTGTCAGAGCTCGGTCTATTTAGACCTTAACCTCTCTCGCGAGGCATGATGTCATTTGAAACCTTCAGTAACAAGATTGCTACCTAAGAAATGGTAGCAAAATCCCCTAAAATCGGACAAGAAAACCGGAAAATTGCGCATGCTGACAACAGCTCTAGAATCATCCTGATCCGTCCAGTTTACGACTAGGAATGTAACGGAACATATAAAGGAACAAGGAGAACGCGCGCCACTATGTGTAACTTTATGAGAAACACTTCACAAGTTTATTCGCATAAATAACTCAAATCTTGCGTTCCACTATGCAAGATTCAGCTCGCCCATTACTTGAAGTTTAAGATGCATCGTTTCGGGTAGATCCTCCTCATACTGCTGTACTAAGGCGATCTTTGCTTTGAGAGGTTCAAACATAGCGTCCGTTGCTTTTAAGCGCTCCCGAACTGCTACCAAATGTGCCATGATCGATACCAAAACGTTATAGTCGCCATCATCTAAATCTTGGTTGATGCCACTTTCTGTATTGCGAATAAATTCATCCAAATTTGTGATGCTGAAATAAAAAAAGACATCGGGAGGTTCGAGGAAAACGAGATATGACTAAAATTAGAGGGATGCCTGGAAATAAATAAGAGGGCATCGTGAGAACTGCATTGTTATCTCACATCAATAAATAAATAAAAAGAAAAGATAGGAGTCTCTATGACACATTTAAAAATCTACTGGATAAGTACCAAGACATGAGCACAATAACTCAATACTGTGTTGCGTTAGGAAAACAGTTCCCTTTATGTCTTTATCACCTTTTGTTCTCTGTCGTTCCGGTTTATTTACCTATCAATGACTTCATCGATGAGAAATCTTTTGAAAATGAGCGACCACTTTTTGCAACTGATGAGCAGCTCATGTTTGAAAGGGCGAAGATCGAGTCGCATCCATTGATCAAACACGTGTTGTTCTTCAATGTTCTCAAGATTCCAATACAGTAGCTCGTACGAATCAATCTGGAAGTGAATCCATTGCATTAACGTTTCGTAAAAGTTTTTTTTGAGAGGATAATCTTTATTAGTAAGTGAAAATTTAAAATATCAATGAACATATAACGGCATTATGCCAGTCACTCATGCACAAAAAAAAATAGAAGAATAACTGAACTAAAAATTTCGAAATGATTTTGTGCGCCTCCAAAAATTGTAACCGAAAAAAATGGAATAAAAAAAAAGGTCATATTTTTCTCATGTACGAAATTAGTTACATGTTTTGAGAGTAACTTAATTGTTTAACAGAACACACTTCTAGGCTACTATTTAGTGGTAGTTGTTATATCCTTTTTTAACGTAATAAAAGTATTTTACGCATTCAAAACTTCAACAAAACATCAGTACAAGGCGCCCTAATTTGAAAAGCTGAGACTGCACACACATAGATCGGCACATGCGCTACAGTCCACGCGTGTATATGTAGCTAACCTGAACTCATCTGTGCAGATGAAGGATTTCCGCACAATGAAGCAACCGTCGCCCAAATATCTACCGCACAGTCGTGGGGACTACCGCGCTATGCAAAACACCTCCACAAGATAACAGTTCGTCGGTCTCTATAACTTTGCAGAGGGTTACCCGGTGCAGCTTCTTACATTTTGTAGCTGAAGAAGCTGCACGTCCTCCTGGTCATTTTTTCCCTACGAAAATGTTCCTTCTGTTTACTCGTGATGGTATAGCTGGAAATAAAAGCTCCCGCAACAACTGAAACCTATTTCCAGTGTATCGCAGGGAGGTAGCTTACATTGTACCGGCTTCAATACCCGCAAAGATAGATCCGACCAAAAAGATAACCTCCATTGTAAGTCCAGGTTTGGGGGATGTTGTTGCGTTCTTTCGGTTCTTTATGGGCCATTTCCACTACTACTTCTTTACCCCTTTCATTGTCCTCATCTTCTTTTGGCCGCACTATACTTCGTGTTTGGCTCTTCTTTAATTATATATCAGGGCGTGGTGACCAAGGCCTCTCTAAAGCCTATAACCAAGCCAGATCCACACCACCAGCCTGCCTACCGCGCCATCTGTATTTGGTGTGGAGTTTCCAAGGAGTGGCGGTAATGGCGTATACTGCCCGTCAAAGGGGTATCGTTCTGGTTACTTAAGAGGTCCCACATAACCGATCCATTATTCTGGTCAAAGAGGGCGTCCGTGGGAAGAAGCAGGAGATAATAAAAGGCCATGAGTGATTATGCCCTCCTCAATTCTGAAGCTTGATGAAGGAGATTCCCTCTTACCACTAATAAATGTAATGCTGCCCTACCTTAATTCCTTTTTGAGCCGCCCTCAAACAGGTCAACTTCCAGGCGACTCTAGTCTAACGGCGGGACCCTTTTACCTTTTCAAGATGTATCTAAAATTCTCTTAACGGAGGGGGCTTTTCTCCTGCTCATATGCCTACGTGTTCGGGGGTTTCCCCTTTATCTGTTTTTTTTAGATTTGCCTCCAGGCGACTCTAGCTTAGCGACTGCTTCCCATTTGCTTTCCCAGGGCTCCGCCAAGAACACAGCAAGACAGAGGATGCGCTGCTCGGATCTCGCTCCTCCCGATGGCGACAGATGAACCACTACGGCACTCTTAGAGGGGTAAAACGCAAGAGACGGCATTGTTCCCAGAGCTCTGTTCAGAAATCATGCAGATCCGAGTTTAGCCAATGTGCTGGGACCAAGTACACCTGCTCCATCCATCTTCCCAAAGGAGGGAACTAGGAGGAACCTTCTGGGGGAGAGGTTCCCTTAGGTATCCCTACACCAGATTTTAGGACCTTCTTTTGGGGGTGAACCTAGGTTCAGTATTAGATAACACCTGAATCTTTCCATGTGCAAGATTCTCCTGCGGCAGCATGGGCCTACGAGGACTCACAAGGAGGGGATGGATCTCCTCTTTCGGCTAATACCTCCTTACTGGCCAAATATTTCTCCATCTCGGAGAAGGACAGAGCTGAGGCTGGTCCGTCCAGCCTAGGGGCTACTTACAGGGGTGAAGAGAAGTGTGTTCACTGCCGTCACTCTTCTCCTCAAAATAAAAGAAAAGATAGAAAGAAGACAAAGAGGACTAGGCGGTCCTCTACTTCCGCGGGCAGGGGGGAAGGGGCAAGTGTCCGGTGTCTGGTGTCTGGTGTTAGAATCGAAGGTTACCCGTCTTTCAGATGTGATAGTTCCAACAAATTACGCGGACCCTTCTGAAGCGACCATTATTAGTGCTCTTCACACACTCAATGGCTTTTCGGTGCAGGGATACTATACTGTTCCATGAATTTTGTGAAAGAGTAAGTTTATCCGAGGGAACTCGTGGAGTACTCCTTATATGACATTACCGAAGAACTTGCCGACTAGTGTGCGGTTAAGGTCAAAGCTGTGATAATAACATGGGAATAGGGGTGCGTAACAGGCTTCCTGAGTCGGCGCGAGTCGTTTAGTATCGCTACCGCCTCAGGGCCTTCCTGTTACTGCCGCTGAGTTGCTACTTCTGCCATCGGTTAGGCCACACGATTCGCTCATGTAGACGTGCAAATACAGGTGTACCTGAAGTATGCGTGGATTGTTCTAAGACGGTAGATATATCTTATTGTGTAAAGCAAGTGGTAGCTACACCCAGCTTCCTAGAAGGACTAGGATGTGTATCTCTTGGAGAAGAGGGTCCTAGCAGTTCAGGCTGGGGACCGACTCTATTTTTAGTGAGTCTAGAAACTTGGTCATGTATGCCCTGTGCACCCTGGGACGTCCTATGCTGCAAAAGGTAAGTAGGCACCTACTGATCCACGCCCCTCCAGTACTACGATTACGGTCACTTTCGCTCCCGTTCGGAACCTTTCTACAGGTTCTAACCTCCTCCCCCTCCTGGCGCTCACCTGTTATACCTGGCGGATCAAAAGGCTTACATACACGCACCTCGGCTAAAACAGGGCCCCCACCACTACTCTATCCACCTGCTCATTTCCCATAAGGTGGAACGGCCGAGCGCCTCAACCGATTCGTTAGACTCACAGGAGGTAACACCCAGGAAGCTGGTCGTAATACCATCGTTGAAGTTTTCTAAGGCTGTCCCCGGGAAAGAGGATAGCACCAAAAAAGATTTGGCTCCCATGTCGCCGTCCAAGGCGGGACGTGACTACTTAGAGGTGTGGAACCCTCCCAAAGACACCTCCCTGACTACAAAGACGCCTGGCTCCCAAACGTTCCGAGGCAGAGGGAGGAAAAGACTCGTGTGGCGAGCCCAACCTCTCCCATTAAGTCCTTGAGAACGACAGCACTTTCTACGGTCAAGATCTCCCTGAGATCTGCCTCAGAAAAGCATACGGCAATTACTGTGAGGCTATTTACATCAAAGAGCGTCCCCACGTCTCTTTCGAGCTCGGCCTGGAAGTCATATTCCTTCAATGGAAATGCCGTGGAGTCCTGGCTAACTGGGAGCAGATGTGGATGCTCTTATTTTCCCATTCCCCATTAGCTATCGTGAGCAAAAGATAATGCTGGGTGAGTGCCTCTTGCCAACCATACCAGGATATAAGCGTTTTTTAGGGGAAAAGCCCGCCTCTTCCTGATGCTGGAGCGTGCCTCTGTACTTCTTTCTCTGGTATTGACATTTTTTGTTTACTGTTTGCATTGTTTTTGTGTGTTTTAACGTAACCAAACAATAGGCTGCTTTTATTAAGGCGACCTATGCCCTACGTGATAGTCACCAGATAGGATCCTATAAAGAAAAGAAAATCGGCTCCTATAAATAAGTAGCTAGTTCACACCGTATCCTTTTGTTCCGCTATAGAAGATCTGAAGAACCGTACGTCATTCTGCAACTTTTTGAAATTCTGCCACGTTTGTCACCTCAAACAAGTACCGTCTATATAATGTCCCTTCATTAAGAGTAAACACACGTACGTCCTTAGCTTTGCCACTTTCATCTAGGTATATCCACTATTCCTTCACCCCTAGGCTCCTTTACCCAAGCCAAAGCAAATACTCAATTAACTCAAACAAGCATTCAACAACTTTAATCTGTGATTTGACAACCATGTAATTATATTATTTCAAGAAGCGTAAATAAATGGTAAAAGTATTGATAGGAACTTATCTTCCTTCATTGTTTATTGACTACCAATTAATGTGCTACTAAGGCAGATATAAGAAAATTAGATAGTCATGACACCATACGATAGCATTATTGTGCTTAAACTAACTCTCTCCCAGCAAAATATAACACTAAGGCAATAGAAATATATTATCCTTGTTTTTCATTTTCACATCTCAATACGATAGTTTGCCTATTAAACCCAGAGAGAAGGAGGAAAGTATAGATACAATAGAAGTAAAAGAGGAATTAAGACAAAGTGTTCAAGCAACCATCTTTTCACCAGATAAATACACATAAACTCACCAGAAATAAGCATATTAAATGATAAGACACTAAAAAAGTCAAGGTCTCTATTTTAGGTTAGAATATACAATAGAATCTGAGACATGTCATACGTCGATTTAGAAACAACCTTTAAAAATCGGCTTTGACTTGATGAGCGGCTGCATCATAAATGTTCATCTTAAGTTTCGGATTAAACACAGGCTGAGGGTTTTTTTTCATTAGCACTAGTATACGACTGCGAACGATATTCTATGTTAGAATGAGATAAAATCATGATCAGTTATAGAATGAGAGAGAGATCTAGCTGTATGGGCTAAACTCCATTTCTCGGCCACAGCTCTAACAAGTGTCACAAATTTCGCTGTTGTTTTGCCGAGGTCCTGAACCGATCGAAGTGCATAGCCGTATCTATCATAACTTCTCCCTCCTTCCCACACGCAGGGAGAGTCTGAGGTTCGCGCATTCCATTCCTGTATGTTCTATTCGTAGCTATGGGTGTAAACAAGCGTCTAATTACATATATTGTAAATTGCTATAGAATATCATTCATTTTCCTAATTTTCGTAAAAGTAGCATTTTCGCATTACCCGCGTTTGCAAAGAGGTATGTTTACCAAGATAAAACATTCGGCACAAATTATTAGGAAACAAAAAGACCCACCAAAATTAGAATATTTGGATATAATTGTAGAAGAAGTTGGGTGGAAATCTGGTAAAGTGCTTCTTAAAAAAACCCAACCCCTGCAACTATACTCCAAAGTATCATTGCAACTGTAAAGCAGGGTGGAGAAATCATAATACAGGGTCACCCCCAGAAGAAAAACGGGCCTGCACACACTTTTTGTGATATATCCTTCATTCATCAATTCATTAATCACGCTTAATTTGCAGGACATGACAGAAGCAACGCCTGTGAACACAACTAGATCTCAACGGGAGCTCCAGTAAAATTACCAGACAGGCAGGACACTTTCGTGTATCAATTCGAATGTGATAAAGTCCCCTTCAACAACAGAATTCGAGACTGGGCGGGCCATTTCGAGAACTATGGGACAGTGGAGAACCTCAATGCAGCCAGTGACAACCGTCCAAGCCATTCAGGACGCACCAGGAAGCGTACAACTGAGCTGGTCGAGAGCGTAAGAGGGTCAGTTCAGCAGAGTCCAAAACGCTCTATGCGCAAGCGAAGTCAGTCCCTCGGTATATCCCGTGAGACTTGCAAGAGAGTGCTAGTAATGGATGTAAAGGCCTACCCATACAGAATACAGACGAAAAGGACCTTTACAGCCTTAGACAAGGAGCAGAGAAAGGCTATGGAAGTTTTTAACCTCCTTTGGACCTCAGATGAAGCTCACTTCCACCTTGAAGGAAAGGTAAACTCGCAGACAAATGTCTTCTGGGGGACCTCCAGACCAAATGAGGCAGCCCCCAAGCCCCTACACTCTTCTAAGTGCACGGTATGGACTGCAATCTCAGCGAGAGGCAGCATCATCGGACCATTCTTCTTCAAGGAATCTGGCGCGACAGTGACAGTCACCAAGAAGTGGTATGTTGAGGTCATCAAAACCTTCAAGAGGAAGCTGCAGACCCTGTTTCTGTCTCTAATGGAGAAGTTATGGCTCCAGGAAGATGGAGCAAGCTCTCACACCTCAAACCTCTCCCGAGATTGGCTGAAAGAGAACTTTGGTGGCCGTGTGATCAATCTCAAGACTGATTTTGAGTGGGCGCCGCACAGCCCAGACCTTAGCCCCCTAGATTTCCTTATCTGAAGCTACCTTAAAGACAGAGTGTACGCATGGAGGCCCAGGACCATCACGGAACACAAGGAAGCCACGAGGGAGGAGATTAGAGCCATTAGACGGCCGTTTTGTAAGGACATCATGGACAAGTTTGTGTTGCACCTCAAGAAATGCACAGAGCTAAATAGAGGTCATCTAGAACACCTGCTCTAGAATAAAGAAGAAAAGTCCAAAGACTCTTATGTTTTGATATGATGTTTTTAAACACAATAATCTAGTTATCACCAAAGTTTCATTCAATCCTTGCAGAAAATTAAGAAATGAGGCCTATCGAAAGTTGTGACCCGTTTTGGGGGGGGTCCTCCTGTATTATGGGGGCTCTTTTGGTGCTATTAATACAGGAACACTTGTTTAAATCAATAGAACAACGAGGGAAGAATATTATTGGATATTTTAAAGAAAATCTTTCACCATGAGCAAGAAACCGGAAGCTGGTTTTCTTTCTATTGAAGAAAGGGTTTGAAGATTCCAAATTATTGTTTTGATGTCATTAAAAAAAACGGAGCTGAGTGAGGAGGCGAGGAGAGTTGGGAAGGGAGAGGGGAAGGGATGAAGGGAGAGAGGGTTATCTTACATGAATGTTGGAGACTTTGAGTTTTCTCTGAAAAAGTTATGGAAAGTGCTATGATAGAAATACAGGCGTTCTGACCTTTCTGGACGGTACTGTAGTATCAAAAATTGTCAAAAGCTCTCTTAACATATACTTTTTATTCGTTGCTTTCTCTTTTATTTCCATTTCACTCTTATATTTTATTTTTTCCTAATGGAAGAATATTACTTAGAAAGGTAGTGTTTGTGAGTTAGTGACTCCTCACCTTTTCCTTAAATTGGATCAAGGATGGCTGGTTTCCGTCTTGTCCCGAAGAGAGAAAAGCGTCCAAAGCCTCTTCTCGACAGTCGCACCAAATGGACTGGTATTTTAAGAAGGTCCCCTTAAAGTCAGACATCTGTTGGGCCACAGATTGGAATCGCTCTAAAAGTCTCTGCTTCAGATACTGGATCTCCTCATCTCGTTCAAGCTCACTCTGTCGATATAATTACTCTAGGATTGCTCATCGGCATTTAGAGGGAATTTGAACTACTCTAAAATGTTTTCCCTTTCTCAATTTACATTTTTTTTCATTTCTTTGTTAAATGAGAAGGAAAATATTTAGGACCAACCTCATATGAGGGGGATTCTTGATTTTTGGCAAGACGAGATACGAGAGAAGAGATGTGAAGAACGTCATTAATGAGGGATTCTGCCAATTTCTCAAGTTCTTCTGGGGATGGACGCAAAGTGAGATCCGGATGTTCCAAAACTAGTAGAGATTCGAGTAGAGGAAACTGCCCCGGCCGATTTTCGGTGTGCTCCAGAAAGTAGCTCAAACTGTTTCAAAGTAGAAGAAAAGAATTCAAAAGAAAGGTTTTGTGCAGAAGGTTACTTTCACAACCCAATGTAATAGCGAGAACATGACATTTAATCTCCGCCTTTATCATTCCTCACTTTGATTATAATTTGTACACAGTTTCTCACCTGCAATGAACGGTATCTGCCAATCCTCTTCCCAGTTGATGGTCAAAAATTAGTAGGTATCTATCCCAATGCGGCGATGTTCCTTCCACTCTTAGCAACATTTGGTTTTCCTCCACCAAGTTACGGGTCACTTCTCCGTCCGTACTAATGCGCTTGTATCTGTTAAATTGATTCGAGATTCTGTGATTTAGTTATGGTAGAGATGATTATTACTGGCACTCACTCAAAGCACGTACTTGTACGTATCCATTGGCGTACGTGCACCCGTACACTCTAAATCAAAGGATGTACACATGGCTTCGGTCTTCATCTTGGTACCGGAGCTGTTGATGTAAGGAATTAAGGATAGGCTTATCGTTAAATCTAACATTTTTTTATCATGGTTGTGCGCGCATGTGCTGGTCGAGTGCAGAAGTGTTCCATATTATTTCATCCTATTTTTTAATTGTTTCATCATTGATTCTCTTTATATTCCATTTATTTTTCGTTTATATTATGAAATGTATCGTCAATATATATGATCAATAACACATAAGAAACAAGAAAATTTGATACATAAGCGAAAGAGATAGCAAACGGAATAAAATATTATAAATTTTTTGAGCCATTAAAGAAAGTGAAATAATACGTGCGGTTCGAACCTATGCCATAGTGTGTTTTTCGCTTTTCAGGCCACCACACTAACCGTTAGGCTAACATTCGCATTTGCCCAAAAGGATGTTTCAAATCAGTTGATAAGCACAGTAGTGGAGGTAAGTCCCTAAAAGTTGAAGACGAAAGCGTTAGTAATAGAGGATCTGCTTGTTGGTTCCAATTAAACTTTATTACCATTTAATGTAATTTCCCTCGTTTGCTGTAGGTAAAATATATATTTCTGTAGACGCTTTATACACGTATCAACCCACAAGAGTCAAGCGTGCTACTATAGTTATTTAAGTATACGAAAAAACTTTTAATGTTAGTACCTACATTTTTAGATATTTCAACTATAAAACTTTGTACTTTCAAACTACTATACACCCTAACAGAAAAGAATATATGTATTTTCTCTCACGCACATAAAAAAACTATGAATATATTCTATCAAAAATCTGAGAATAATGTTCTTTTGACATAAACGCAGGACGTATCTTCCTGCTCAATATTTTCGTAAGGATAGATATGTGACGGTAGTAAACCTTATACACTGTATTGGAAGCTTCTGTCACAAATTTTACACTCATTCCAACACTTTGATAAGAAACGCAGGTCTGGAATATCTGGGTTGGTGTTCGTATCCATGGATGACTTGATTTCCTCATCAGAAGGTGATTTGTAGTAGGTGTTTCCATAACAACAAGGCCAGTAAGGTCAATGAGCTTGTGCCAGTGTCTTCATCTCAATGAACCAGAGGAATTTTCCTTTGCACTTCATTGTTACGATCCAGCCTGCAAATAAACTACTTAAATACTGTCGTTTTACTAATCAACATCCAGTCTTACATAGTCACTAACATTCATAATATTATCATTTCTGAGAAATTACCTAGATAAAAATTACACAAATGATACTTGTCTCAGATAGTGAGTATCGTCTGACGTACGAGACTCCTGATCCAGTTATCATCATCTTTCACTATGGCATAAAGGAAGTTTTCAGGTAGGAGACAGAAAACATTAGCCTAAATATTTCCTGTTAGAAGGCGTTTCTCATCATCAAACTGAAAAAGCTTCAGTCAATTGATGGCAGAGAAAGTATGCGAAGAGAATATGCAGCTTAGACGATGTTTTATATTTTAAAACACGCTGAGTATAAACCTGAACGATGTAATGAACCACCCTTTTCAGATTAATGTTTGTTCTGCTGTCTCTTGTGTATAGCTAAAGGAGTCCTATGGCAAGAGCTCACCATCTTGCATGGTTGAGCGGACCTATCTTCCAGCCGCCCATCTGTCATCTATTCTTCATAATCCGATGCATTTGCAATACTCATGACTGAGATCCTTTAGTGCTTCGTCTGGAATCTACCGTTTAATAATTGGATTTTATATATCCTCATGGATATTTACTGAAGTTTCTTGGGCCATTTGTAAATCCTTCCAGTTTTTTTTAAAAAGCTCATACTCAAAATTCAGTCTGATGAATGGTGCAACCAATAGTGTTCAGATTCTTCTCAAGAATTTCTGCCAGCTTCACCACTAAACCACTCTTTCAACTAGTGTTGGTTACAGTACTATCAAGAAAATGACACGTATACTTTCAAGGCTGTCATATTCTTTCAGAATAATAAATGTCTCCTGAGGAAGAAGATCACCAGTGTCAACGAATAACATTTATTGTTCTGTGAGTCAAGTATGTAGGTGCCTGGAGTTTTTTCATCTTTATACTTGAAGGTGAGGTGATTTTCTGCAACAACAAAATTTATGCGGATAGTGTTCCCTTCAACTTTGACCGTTTCTTTGTAAATCAAGGTTCTTTCATGTATTTTTCCAGCCTTGCCAATAAAACTGAGCCGTCTTTGCTTTAGATTTCGTACCATCATTAATTACTCTTACTTTCATTTTAGTCATGTCTAATTTACACTCCTCAATTAGGATGTGACTGATACCAACTTCAGGGCTCAGTAGGTGTTTAATATCATGGAGCAAGGCATTCCCGAGAAGCTGCATCTGAATTTGATGAACATTCATCTGTCACAAGCTCCATAAGATATCTTGCTAGGCTGCCCTGCATCATTCTCCTTTCTGAAAATATGAATAACGTAAAATAAAAACCATGGTTCGTTTTATGTACAGTTTTTATGCAAGTGTTTAAAATACATTTATTCACATATTTTGATAAACCTAAGGAAAAGAACACTAACCTCAGAACTAGATAAATTACTTGTAAGTCCAACTAGCATAATATCCTCCTGAGGTGAAACATGTGCTATCTCTGTTTGGTCTCCCTCTCTTTTTTGGTAGTAGCTGTGTTTACTGAAGACATTTGGAATGCCTTCATAAGGTCTGTTTTTGATCGCTGATCTAGAAGATATGCTCATTCTTCAAGCGGCCCCATTGCAGCTGCAGGATGAACATATATGATGTGCTCTTGTGCACATTTGGCCTAATATCAAGAGAACAGGAGCAGGCAGATATATTAAAGATTTTTTTCCCGTTTACCATCCAAGTTTCTCTTGGCATTCGCTTTAACATGCTTGCGATTAATGTCATTAATTGATGGCAACCTCGGATTTACTGAAGAATATATGTATTTTAAGTTTTTGCTGCTAGCTCACTGCACTATGGCTCAGAAATCTGCACCAGAGTTAGCAGAATGAAGGTAATAATAGTACTCAATCAATTGCCTGTAAGTGCTTGGATCAGTCAATAATATATCACAAGGACCAATTCCATACTTTCCTTCACTTTTCTTTCATGTCAGAGGCCTTGTTTTTACTTTCGCCATTGTCCAAAACAGAAAACATAATAATGAATAAATATTTTGTTATAACATGAGAAATGTGAAATTTTAAAATTACAGGAATATTTATATCATAAACACTCAATTACGCGAACAGTTACCTAATCAACACCGTAACAATAAAACAATTAAAACACTTTGAACACCTTTACAATAACAAGACAAAATAACATACCGATATCTAAATAAAATAATTGGACAGAAGCTCACCCAAACACCGAAGAAAAGAATGCACGGGGAGAACGCACTGAAGCTGAGAGATGTGAATGGTATAGCATGACAGCGGATAGTAACGCAATTTTCCCGTCTCAATGCTGTCATGATATACTATGCTGAAGTGGCTATGACATGGCACTAAACAAATGACAATCTCGGCGACAATCCTAATGAATTTCCAAATAAATAAAAATGGATAAATTTATAAATTATAAATTTGTAAATTTGTCTGGTGCCGCGTCATAGCCAGGGTATTCAAAAAGAATGAACCTATTTCATGACGCATTGCTTCATTTTTCCAGAATCGTCATGGAATGAGTCAGTGGCAATTTGAAAGAGGAGTGTTTTTAAGTTTTGAATGGCTGCCACAGGGACGCTGTAGTCGCATCGCGTCGTTCCTCCGGCAACGTTCAGTTGTTTGTTCACCCTCGGAATGGTAAGTTCTCGCGAAAACAAATTCGGTTGTCACGGTGCAGCGTGCTTTTCAAAGGCGATTCGACATTTATTCGCCCTCTCTTGAAAACATTCGACAGTTTCAAGAGAGTGAGTGTCTGTGTAAAGGAAAAAGTCCAGGACGATCACGAGTTTCAGTGGAACAATTGTCGAGAATCCGTGCCGCGTTTGAGGGGAGCCCGCGGAAGCTAGCCGTGCGCTTGCGATCCTTCAATCCACTATCTGGCGTGTGCTAAGGAAAGACGTCTACATTTGGAAACATACAGACTACGCCTCGTTCAGGCACATACCAAAGACGACAAGAGGAAGCGGATGGAATTTTGCGATTCAATGCTGGAGATGATGGAAGACGAAATCTTCCTCGCATGTTTAATTTTTAGTGATGAAGCGACTTTTCACTTGTGCGGCAAGGTCAATCGTCACAATGTGCGTATTTGGGGAACAGAGCACCCACATGAAACAGTTGAGCATGAAATAAATTCCCCTAAGGTGAACGGCTTATGGTCCCTTTTTCTTTGAAGGAGACACCGTTACAGGACAAACCTACCTCGATATGCTCCAAAACTGGCTCTTCACTTCACTGCAAGCAGATTTGCATGACTTCATTTTGCAACAAGATGGAGCACCACTCCATTGGCACCTGATGGTTAGAGCTTTTTCAAATTGAAAAGTGCCCCAGCGATGGATTGGTCGGAAGGGCTCCCAAGACCTTGCTCTTTGTGCTTGGCTTGCGAGATCCCAAGACCTCACTATGTGTGATTTTTTATTGTGGGGATATTTAAAAGATCGCGTTTATGTTCCACCACTACCCACTATTCTCGATGACTTTAAACATCGAATAACAACAGAGATCAACTCAATGGTGGATCGTGATATGCTGATACGCGTTGGGAGTAATTTTCTTATTCCATTGATGTTGCCCGTGCTGCAGGAGGTTGGCCACATTGAACACTTGTAATGCAGGAAATAAAAGTTGATTGTGAGTAGAATATTTGTGACTTTGCTGAAGTTTTCTATTGTTTATCTTTAATAAAATATTGCGTAATGAAATCGGTTCATTCTCTTTGAATAACCAATATTGATAATGGAAAATTAATAAACCAATAAATTAATAAAATTAAGCACTACAAACACTATATATAACAAGATATTAATAGTTAAAATTAAACTATTGAATTTACAGCAGAGAAATTAAAATATTCAATTATATATATGTACGCATTGAGTTATTTCATAAAAATGCATATTTTTATGAAATTCATTTATCATACATGAAACAACAACTACCTCATATTTATTCACTCTCTGGTGCCAACTTTGACCAACCATTGTTAGCAAGCATTCATGAACAAAGGATATAAAGGGGACGAAAAAGTTCTCAAAGCCATATCCTTCGCCGTAATGTTATCTTCACTAATTAAATAAACCAAATTAAATTAATAATTTATTATATGCCAAAGAAAATTCGCACTCTCATCATAAAGAATATCTGCCTTCCTGTGACGGGGCACTTTCAGGATGGTATCTTTTCTACGAATATACATGTTACGTCAGTGACTGAGCATCGCACTTCCTCGTACATGTGGATAACATCAACAACCCTGTCTCGAAGGATAACAGCACACCTACAAGACGGAGCTATCAAACGTCACACTGCGAAGCATCGGACGACCCTCACCCAAGAAATGCTAAATAGCAAAACAAGCATCATTCTCCGGGAGAGTGATCGAAGGCGATTGCACCTGGCTGAAGCTGCCACAATATGGAAGAGAAGACTCCGAATGAACATCCAGCTCCAGCCAGAAACCAGTTTGCCCATAACACGTTTTAATATCGGCTGCATTGCATCATAGCCCGCCTCCTTTTTTTATATAAGAACAGAGCCTACAGAATTGAGTATTTTACATATAAGTAAAAAAAAATACATATAAACAAAACAAATTAGATTAATAGTGGTGAATATACACACACAAAAAGGAGAGTAGAGAAGGGAAAGTTGACATCGAGAAGTAAGAAGAACGAAACTCAGGGAACTGTGTCGATCATCGATCCGTTTTATTCCATGTACATAGTTATTTCAGAGTTATATAAACAAATTATCATATCGAACTGTTGCATGTTATTTATTTTGTTATATCTTATATTTTATTTCTTATTTATACATTTTAAATTATAATTTTTGAGTTTTTTTTAATTATTAATACTTTATTTTACATTGCATTATCTCTTATTACTCATTTACTTTCGCTTTGGATTAATACAGCTATTTTATTCTCTTTGTTACATATCTTTAACTATAAATTTATATTATTTATTGCTACTTTATATTATATCCTTTTGCTTATTCACTTTATTTTAATACCTATATTTTATACACTATTATTCTTACATAATTTACGTTCATTTATTAGTCTATGCATGTTTTTCGATTATTTTATTTATTTCTACCTTATCCTATATTACCCAATTTTATCTTTTGCCTTATTCTATTTATATTATTTCACATTAGTAATTCACTTTCACTTTAATTATCTTGAACACATTCAGGTTCACTGTATGTATGCACGAGTCCGGTATATAAAATGTGCCTTCCTTCAGCAGTCCTGTTATTTCCTTTAGTAAGTAGGGTCCGTCGTAGGTCCATTTGAATTTGTCCATTCTTATTCCTTCCGTGAGTTGTTCGATGCTTCCTTTCGGCGGTCTGCTTATTGGTGATCCAAAGACCTCCAGGGGCACTTCCTCTGCGTTAAATAAGTATTCCATTTCTAGTATTTCCTTCTTTTCTGAGGAGAACTTCTGGGTACTTGAGGATTTCCTCGTCCTCGTCCTCGTCCTCGTCCTCCTCTTCTTCTGTTGTAGTGGCTTCTTTTTCTTCGTATTCTTCGGTTTTCTTCCCTTTTGTCTATTTTTTCTTCTTCGGGGACTTCTCTGGGTTTTCATTTTTTGCACTTTCTTCTTCTTCTGTCGATTCCTCATTTTCTGTCGTTTTTCTTTTATTCTCGCTGCTCGTGGGCGAATTGTATTTTGAGTATTTCGTTGGAGGAAAGGTTCGGCGGGAACCATAGTTTCTTTTTTACACCATTCATTTGCAGAAGTTGATTTAATTCTTCCGCAAACGTGCCGGGGCGAGCCAGGTTTGCTAGGTGGGCAAACATTATCATGGCCATTATTTTGGTTCCTTCATTGGCATGACCAGTTTTGATGCTGTTTCGGTGTTCCTTGGTGTGGCTGCATCGAAGTAGGACTTTACTCTTGCCTCCTTTTTCTTTTTCTGCTTCTCTTTCTTTTGCTGAATCGTCTTTTTTCGGAGGGGGTATCTCAATGCCATGGCTTTGCGTCCACCATCGCTGTTGATGCATTTCGTTTTGGGGGGCTCTTCATTCTTTCCATCCGTGACCAAATCCGGCGCAATTGGAACACGCCATCTCCTTCGCGGGGCATCATTCTCGGGTTTGGTGCTGCTCAACTGCATATCATTTAAAGCAGCTCGCAATGGAGATAAATTCTTTGTTTTCAATTTGTTCGAGGGTTACCCTGAGGTAGAACCCTAGCAGTCCTTCATTCTTTGCCCGACACGCCATCTCAATGTTGTTGACCTTGCCGAACTTTTCTACTTTAGTTATATTGGCCCATTTTTGCTTATTGGACAGCTCGGGCTTAATTTCCTCACACGATTTATCCGTGAAGAAGGGTGTAAATTGTCGAAGAATCATGGTTCGTTGAACAAGGATCTCGTAGGGGATGATCGTCTCCTGCCCAATTTTTTTGCAGGTGTTTCTTGGCCTCTTTTGATACAAGCTTCTCCACGTCCTGTATGTTATCGCAAATGCTCGCATAACCTGAAAGCGTTTCGATGAGACGAATAAATGAGAAGTTAAACATTCCAAATATTGTATTCATGACTGTCGGCCGATCCGGTGTAGTTCCCCCCTTCTCTCCCGTGGGGTGCGAAGGAGACCCTTCTGGTTTATTGAGGGGCTGGCCCCATGGGGCCTCTTGATTAGTTATCCTTTTCTTCTTCTTGAGCTCGACTTTTCATCGATTAAAAATAGTTGCTTCCTCTCGTGAGCGAAAAATAATTTGTCTGGCGGGAGACGTTCTCAGAACATTTCCCTTATCTTTTCCTCCTTTGCCACGACCAGACATGATTAAAGCTCGATGAAGTTGTTGGAGTCTGAATCAGATTGAATCGATCTTCAATCTTGAAAGAGAAAGATAGAATAAGAGGGGGAAGATAGTTTGGAAGAGAGGGTGGAGGGTAATAGTGAGAAAAGGAAGGAAGTGGTAGGCAGATATCTATGTGTGGGGGTGCCCGATGAACGGGCCTGCTACATTTGTTATTTTGTTTATTTTTTCGTATTTGTTAATGTTGTCCCATTGCGGGATCTTTTTATTATTTTGTATTTGTTATTGACATACTAATTTGTCCCATTTTGGGATCTTTTTTTTAGCTATCTTATTATTTCGCATTTGTTTCTTTCCTTTTAGTTGTACTTTGATACAAATCTGTGTTTAGTGGTTCAAGACCTGTTTCTTGATGGAGGCTTCTCGAGGTCCGATACTCATACCACATAGCGTTGGTAATAAACCGGAGGCCTCTATTTTGCACTCTCTAGAGTCTTATATGTTTTATTGACGCCGCGTTCAGAGAAATAGCAGGGTACACTAGATTTGATCTGACTAGACTGGTGCACAACCTAGACTGGTGTAGAACTTATTTTTATTGGTTGTGCTGAGGTTTCTGAATCGGAGGAGTTTGCCGAGTTCAGTTTTAGCGTATCCAATCCTGGAGCTGGCATGTATGTTCATGCCAGCACTGGCAAGTTTGTAGCTGAGGACTGAAACGTGTGGTGAGTAGTCAATTTTGGAATTTTCTAGATTGAGGGGGACGGAACGAAGTTTCTCTATTGCGGTTGTTGAAAATATTGATACGTTGGTCTGTATTTTCCAGCGTTTCTCGAACCTACATCCTTTCAGCGTCTGTTGCGTGGCTCTGACCATCATACTCGCAGAATTTGTTCTCTGATACACAACTTAGGTAAAATTGTCAGTAT
This sequence comes from Ceratothoa steindachneri, assembly GCA_963969495.1. Lineage (NCBI taxonomy): Eukaryota > Metazoa > Arthropoda > Malacostraca > Isopoda > Cymothoidae > Ceratothoa > Ceratothoa steindachneri. The sequence goes on from OZ018330.1 coordinate 71,056,324, forward strand.
ATTGGATGTTTAGAGTTCTTCCATCAGCTGGCTTGGGGACGTCTCTCATAAAGATGGTGTAGAGAGTGGGGCTGAGGCATCCTCCCCGAGGGACGCCGGAAAGAGCTCGAAGGATTCCCCTGTATACTTCTCGGAAGCAATGACAGCTTGCCTGTTGGTCAAGTAGCTACAGATGATCTTTTAAAAGTGGGATTGAGTCTTAGTCACGAGATTTTGTACTTCAGGCCGTCGATCCAAACTTTGTCGAAGGCCTTTTTTACGTCTCTACAAACGACGTCGATCCAGCACCCGCTAGCCCGCCCTGCCGCTGCGTATTGAATCATGTGGGCTATGGCTGTTTCCGTGCTTCGGTGTCTTCTGAATCCGTGATGTTCCTTGTTCAACAGAGAGTGCTTTGACAGGTGTTTTGATAGATTGCTGTTGAGTATTTTCTCAAAAACCTTCCCAATGGTCTCCAGCAATGAGATTTGTCTAAAATTCATGACCTGGTTCTCTGGCTTCTCAGGCTTAGAGATGAAAATCATTTCAGAGGTTTTCAGGCCATCTGGGAAATATTCCATTGCTAGGAACGAATTGAGCATGTTCAACAGCCTAGTCCGAAATCTTTCGGGTGCCTCTTTCAGGTGCCTGATGGTGATTTGGTTGAGGCCTAAGATTGTAGGCTTAAAATAAGCGATTGCTTCCCACAATTCCGCACTGGTGATGGGGTTCCCCTCTCGAGAGTTGCTATGTAGACGGTGGAGGTACGAGGTTCCATAAGGGTCGAACCTGCCCTCCCTCATCTCCATGTACTCGAGAACCTGATCATCGAAGCCTGGGCCTAAATTTCCCTCCTCTTCATCGGAGATTTTGAAAACGTTTTTCCAGACTCCACGGAACAGCCCCTCCTTCTCTCTGGGAGTGGTCGCCGTGGTACCTTCGTTGAAATTGCAGTTAGGCCATGGGAACGGGAGTTCCCCTTTAGTCTGTTGACTGTTTCCCGGAATGATTTCGGATTCCTGTCAGTGTCTAAATTTTCAATTAGACGGTTCCACATCTCTCGCAGTTCGTGCGCCAGCGTGGTGTTCAGCTATTTGCTGAAGAGTTGAATGAGTCGAAAATCCATGGGCCTAGTGTAGCTCGAGGATGCGAGCTCGAGGATGCGAAGATGTCGAGGATGCGGTTGTAGACATCAGCGAAGCGTTGTTGGAGCACGACTCTCTCTTGTGTAGGGGTTGTTGGCAGTGTGATTTTGTGACAGGTTGTCGAGATAGCATCGCCTTTGCGTTTGAACTGCAGGCATTAATAGCAGTAAGATCATCGTCGAGGTCTACATCGGATGCACCGTCCAGGTTAGGGAGATCCATTTGGAATGCCCTCCTGTATGCTTCCAAGTTGGCCTTCGAGAAGTCTTTCCTTGGAGCAACAGGACTGGAATATGAGCAGCTGCTGTGGTGATTAATATGGGAATGTGATCGCTAGGTATCAGCGGTCCTGGACTGACGAGCTAGTGGAGGGGGAAGTCTGGATTTGTAAGAAATACATCAGGCTTGGTGACCGACCCTGGATACAAGAATGTAGGGAAGTCCGGCCCGATGCACTCAGCGATACCCCTTCCTAGCAAGAGGTCAAGATTCCTGCCTCTTGCTTTTGTCCTTGCATAGCCCTCTGCTCTGTTCCTCGCGTTCAGGTCCCAGGTGAACAACACTGGGTGTTCTTTCCTGAAAAGTGTATACATGTTGTTGTAAGGCAAGTATGAACGGCGTGGAGGTTGGTAGCCCACGCCGAATTCGATGTCACCCAGAGAGCACTTCAGTATGATCGATAGAAATGATTCGTCCATTGGATTCCCTTGTCTGTAGTACAGATCTTTCTTGACCGCTATTATAGTTCCGCCGAACCTCTCTCCTGTGACACTCCGAAGATCTTCCACTTGTTGTCATCCCTGATTCCAGTTTCTGACAACAGAAGAATGTCCGGATCTAGTTCTCGGTAGATGTTGTACAGCTGGTGTATATTCACCTGCCATCCATGCACGTTGTGTGCTAGAATAGTTAGCCTATTTCTAGTTGCCATCGTTTGTGTCTGGGCTGCTTGAGGGCTTTTGGTTGTTGGGTCTGCCCAATCGTAGCTTTTCGAAGAAGGCTGGCTCGAACAGTTTGAAGTATTCGTCGTAGAGCCTTACTTTGCGTCTTGACCGATTCTTTTCTTCAAGGACTCATAGCACCACTTGATGTGGATTCTTTTGACTCTTGAGGCCACCTCCTCGATGGATATCTCTCTTTGTTGAGTGTTGTTTTTGTTAAGGGCGATGGTGAGTTTGATATTCCTTCCGTTAAGCTCGTGTTCTTCCTGCTGTGGTAATGATGCTGTTTCTTCCTCTTGTTTATGGGTACTTCATTATTTCTCTTTTTGTTGTTTTTTTCTGTCTGGGTGAGGCAGGCAGCTGCAGGCTCATGTCCAGTCTTTGTAGTACATCGTCATGGGTTTTTGCTTCTTTTGTTGGTTTGGCTAGTTCTGCTTGTGGGCCCTTGTTGCATGTTGCCGAGATAACTTTGCCTGACTGTGGGTTGTCCGGGAAGGCGATAGATTCCAGGCCATTTACATCCAGTATCTTGTTCATCTCGGTATTAAATGAACTTGGGCAGGCTAGGTTCATCACATGCGCGTGAAGAATGCATGGTAGCATTTTAGGAGGGGTCACATCAGTGAGCTGTAGGACTATTTGGGGTTGTGCCGGCGTTAGGTTTGTTTGTGGTGGGATCTTGGCGGCTGTTGCGTAAGAGATGTTCGGCCTGTCAGCCGCTACTCTCTTCTTTCTTAGGTGTTATTTCCTGACTGGGCACTGCATGCTCAAGGTACGGTGGGGCCCAGCGCAGTTAATGCACATTTTCGTGTCGTTAACGCAGTGCATCCAGTCCTGGCCGGAGCTGATCTTAGCGTTCTCCATGTCTAGGCAGGCACTAGTAGGGTGTTCTTTGACCTTGTAGTAGGAAAAGCAAGATGGCAGCTCGAAGAATCTCTCCCTTTCAATCTGCCCTGGGGAGATTACCAGGGAGAATAGCTTCAGTCCTACTTCCTTCGCCTTGGCCGCCATCTCCATTTGACTGAACACGATTTTAAACACGTGTGTGAGGTTAAGAAATTTAACCACTTCGGTCACCTCTGCCCATCCTTGATTTCTTTCATTTCTTGTTTGATGACTTCAGCTGATCTTACGCCTGCCCATGAGTCAACTAGCCTGCATACGATAACCTTCCTTGCCGCTAGGGCTGGGTAAGATTTGGGCTGTAATCCTATGGCACCTAGTTCTTTTATGCCAGTTGTTGAGGTCAGCTTCACCAGGTTCGTCTGTTTGTGGCAAATCGCGGTGTATCCTCTGGTGGATTAGATTAGTCTTTTGAGTCTGATCCCCAGTTTCCCGAAGATAGTGTCAAAGACCTTAGCTCAGTCGGGTTTCTCATTCCTGACTAGCCGCAGTGGGACCCGAAAGTCCAGAGACTCCCCCGCTCCGTTCATTGAAGAGACGTTTTTTCAGGGGAGGGGGTACCCCACTCCGTTTCTGTAAAGTACCACCTTCCTTCCATACAGGCGAGACAGAAACAGAAGGTATCTCCTATCAGTCTATCTTAACTTGTTTGGTCCCTGGTCAGAAGCGCTAGAAACAGGAGGTATCTCAAATCAGTCCAGCGACCGCCTGTCCAAGTCCCAGGAGGAAGGCTGACAAGAACACGGTGCACGGTCGCTGTCTCTCCCTCAAGCCAGGTAGAAACAGGAGATATCTCCAATCAGTCCACCTGAGCCTGGAAACACCCAGCCACGATCGGCAGAAACAGGAGGTATCTCCATCAGTCCGCCGATCGGTAGCAGGAGTCAGTGAAAGAAGCAGCCACAAATCCTTCCCGGTCTCAGTTCAGCAGCTCATGAGAAAGAGTAGAGTTGGGTTTTCGTTGAAGGTTGAATCGGCATCGTTGAAGGGAGGAGTTGGTAGGGATCCAGGAGGAAGGGGGACTACAGTTGAAAGGACTTCGTTGGTGGTATAGCTGGTGAAACTGTGGCTGCTTTACTGGGTCTCTTGGGAAGCCGTAGAATAGGTGAGTTTTTTCGGGGCTCTAGGGACCCTTTGTGGGGTTCAGGAGTTTGGGCGTCTACTCGGGTAGGTTCTAACGTTTTCACTATACAATCGTATAGTTTAGGGTACGTTAAACGTCAGGGTTGGGAATGGTGTATCACGGTTTTGGAGACTCTTTCCCTTGACTTTGCCTCCTTTACCAGGTTGATGCTCCTTCCCAAATGAATCAATAATTTGCCTCCTTTATATATATTACGTGAAAGCGGTGAGTATGTGAGTGTGAGAGATAGTTGTGTACAAGAATAGTGGGGTTTGGGAATAGTGGTCAAAATAAGGAAGTGATAGGGTTGCAAAATTTACAAAGGTGCCTAAAGATCAGGCTAATCTTTTTCTTTGTTTATTTTGTTTGTTTTATTAATGTTGTTTATATATATATATATATATATATATATATATATATATATATATATATATATATATATATATATATATACAAGTATGTATGCATACATGTATATATTACTAAAAGGTGTTCAAACCTTTGGATTCGTGTACTAATTTAGCTTTTAATGTTAAACTGACGTGTAGTTTGGTTGTTTAGGTTCCTTTTATGTGTTTTTTGTTTCTGCATCGTTTCTTATGTGTCTTATTTGAATTTTTTCAATTGTTTTTGTTACTTTCATAGTGGGTTGTTTGTATTTGTGTTTGTGTTTTGTGTTTCATATTTACTTATTTTCTTCATTTTGATTCTTCCTTGTCATTATTATGTAGTGGTGGTCTTTTTCTGTTTTGAGGTAAAATCGAGTTGGTTCATCGTTATTGGTTGCTTTTCATCATCGCTTTTGGTCGGTAGTTTTTTCCTATGCAAAAAATGCGACAATTACATTTCCCATCTTGCTGGCACTGCTTGGGAATCTTGCGTGACTTGGACCTCGTTGGTTTTCTGCGATGAGTGCTCTAATTTCCTTGTATGTAAAACCTGACCGTCCTAGAGCTTTTTGCTTAAAGGAGTAGAGCGCGCTTTCTATTTCTTCTAGCGCCACTCTTTCTTCTTCCCCTTTTTCCCTGTTTACTGGGCGGTTAGGATGCGTCCTATCAATGATTTCGTTCAGCTCTTCTATAATCTGATTTTCAAAATCAATGTCGAAGTCTTCATTTTCTTCTTCACTGATTCTGAAAATCTGTTTCCAGTATTGCCTGAGAATTTCCCCCATTTCATTCTCCTCTGATTTAATTTCATCTTGTTTCTCTTCTAATTCCATCTTTTCCTTATGGGGCATTACTCTCATCTTCTTGATTTTCGCCCAAAATTCTTTCAGTTATGCTTCGCTATCTAGTTCTTTGTTAGCTTCATTTCATTTCTCTTGTTGTTGTTCGTAAATTAGAACTTTTAGTTGTTCCTTTATTTCTCTCATACGGTATATACCCGTGGTGATGCTAATTTGATACAATCCTTTTAGCTTACGCTGTAAACCTTTCATACGATCGGTCCATTTGTATACAGAGATCATTCTGTATGCAGTTTTGGGATTTGACTCTCTGTCAGCCTCAATCATCTGTCAGCTGCTCCATTTCTTCGTCTATTTCCTCGAGCGTCGATTCCTCGAGGTTCCATGGGATGTAATTTCTTAGCAATCGCTCGTAATTATCCCAATTCGCGCTGCCGTAATTCTTCCTTGTATGTGATGTTATCAATATATGGTTAACGTTGACATAAATATTAATTAATCTCTATATGGTCGCTACAAGGTATCACTTCAGGGCTCATGTGATAATTAAAGGGTGAGAGGAAGTTGTCCTAGCAGATGTCCGGCTTGGTGGCGCACCTTTCCGTGATGAAGGTTGGAAAGTCGGGGCCCAGTCTCTGGACGATGTTCCTATCCAGGAAAGTATTCAAGCATCTGCCTATACCATTGGTTCGAGTATACCCGGACTCGGTTCATCGTGCATTCAGGTCCCCCATTAATATCGTAGGGACCCTTCGCCTGAGTATACTCGTGATGGTGTGGTTCGGCAAATAGTCGGTTCTCGGGGGTTGATATACTGTGGCAACAACCATCTTCCACAGGATCATTTCTCCCTTTATGGCGAGGTGGGATTCTTCCAAGTTCCTGAGCTGCTTAAATTTTATTCCCTTCTTAATCTCAATGGCTGCTCCGTCGTATCGTTCTTGAGAATGGTTCACTGTCAGCACGTCATAGTTCCATATATTGGTTATGTCACTATCCGTGTTAACTCCATGTTCCGAAATGAGTATTATGTTAGCATCGATTTGTTGTAAAATGTTACCGTAGTGCACTCTTTTCGTGGTCCATCCGTCGGTGTTGATATTCATGATTCTTAAGCTGTCTCTTTGCATTATGAGGACTAATCTATCGTTTCTTCAGTCTGAGACCCTGTTGGGGACCTTTTGAAGAGCAGGGGATGGATTTTCAGCCGTTTCTTCATGGATTAATTCCATGCCCTTGTTCCTCTTTGATAATTGTTTTCTGTAAGGGAGGGGAGGGGGGACTGGGAGTCTTCGATTTACTCCCCGAGGCCCTCTGGGATCTTGTGCTTGGTTCTGTCTCCTTTTTCTTTTCTTCGGATTGCGAGTCGCTTGAAGACTCTTCTTGGGTTTCATCTGAATATTTCGCAGATGTTACCTGTTTTACTTCTTCTTTTTGTTGTAGTTTGGTTGAGGATGTACTCATGTTGAGTATTTTTAATGAGTCCGGAAATTTGGGTACTTTAATTGTAGGTAGATTGTTTGCCTGTAGTAGTGAATTGAGCTCACTCTCATAACTTCCTGTGTTTCTCATATTAGCGATGTGGGCGTGAATGATGCATGTGAAGATCTTCGAGATCAATTCGGAGTTGAGTTGCATCGTAGGTTGGTTTATGGTTGAGTTTTGGTTGGGTCGTGATGCTGCAGCCGTGTAGCTCTGGGCACTAGGGGCTCGAGATTCTTTTTTCTTCTTTATTACCTCTTTTCTTCTAGGGGCAATTTAGTTCCAAAGTTCGGTGGTCACCGTTGCAACTTAAGCACTCTTTTGTCGCTGAGGCACAGTCCTTAAACCTATGACCCTCCTGCCCGCATTCAAAACATAGCTTCTTGTCGGCAAATTGACCTTTTTTTTCTTTTTAAGGAGAAGAAAAGGTATGGCTCGCGGTTTCTCCTCCCCTCTGTAACCCTCCCTCGATTGCGGTGGGAGGGGCACAGAAGAAGAGGAGGCCCGCGGCCGACTTGCTCCTGGAGAAACTACCCGCACTTCTGACTCTCAGTTCAAGTGAACCGATAGTGAAGTGCTTAATGGGAAGTCCGGAACAAGCTTTAGAAGAGGGTTTATAGTGGGAGGCGGAAAGTTTTGAGTTTAAAAAGGATAGATTGATGAGGAGGCAGATTGAGCAACCTCGGTAGTCAAAGGTGGAAAGGGTGGAATACCCTTGCCCGAGGGACAAGGGGACCTGCTGATTAACTTAAATTCCGAACCACCGTCTTGCATTTACTCATCATTCATCATGCTTACTTCCTTTCTCGCACTTTAGCACCTATGTTCCTCATACAGAAGCGGGAGCACCGCCTAATCTCTGTTCCCTTATTCCTTTCATCTTTCATTCATGTGTTTATTGTAGCATTCATGCCATTTTAAGTTATCTTAGCTCTGAGCTTTGTTTATGTATTGTTATCTTATTTGTTTTTACTTTCCTACTTTGTTTCACTTTTTGTTTCATGGGACATCTTTTTGTATTCCTTTTGGGGTTAGTTTTTGTCTTGTTTTGTTTCTTTCACTAATCTTGTTGTTTTCACTTGTTTTACTATTTCACTTTAGTTTTACTTTGTTTACTTGTTTTACTATTAACTTTCACTTCACTATCATTTTTGTTAAACTTTTTAATATACGATGAAGACTCAAATCTATCGATGAAGACCGAAATTTACCGAAGAAGACATCCGCGAAAAAACAAAAAACACAAATTGCACACACTACAAGATATACGAAAAAAACAAAGACTCTAAAAAATCAATAAATAAATTACTAAAGCAATTATTACCACAACAATAAATGCGCATATGATATCCAAAGACATTAATTGATTTTGAAGACAAATGGCTTGAACGCCATATTATATACGAGTATCTCGTTTCCCTATATCCGAATTGCAAAACTTATTATATATATATATATATATATATATATATATATATATATATATATATATATATATATATATATATATATATATATATATATATATATATATAACTAACTCAAAGACAACAACGGAACTTCAAAACTAAAAGTACTTAAAAGCAATAGGCCTGATCACCAGGCTCTAGCATCTTTTTGCACCCTTCCACATTCTATCTCTTTTTACCACTGCTCTAATTTCCACTCACCTTTGCCGATCAATGAATTTTTTTATTTGCTTGCGATGCACCGATCTAAACATTGTTCAATCTTTATAAATTCTGATTGGTCCAAACAAATATTCTTATGTTAAGATAATAATGCATAAATAACACCCATTTTTTGTAATTTTTCACTGTTTGCCTAAAAGATGACCCGGTTAAAATGCCTCAGTGCGAGCTCAACTATGCAGCCATCGCTGTCAACCTTTAACAAGTTCTCTCTCTCTCTCTATCTCTCTCTCTCTCTCTCTCTCTCTCTCTATATATATATATATATATATATATATATATATATATATATATATATATATATATATATACAAGGTGTTGCAGCAAAATCCGACACTTGGCAACTAACTAACGTTTTTTTCTCTACCCTTTTCCAAGATGGAATATGAGCGCAGAGCAGCGGTAGTAGCTTCTTTTCGCGTCGGGAAGAAGCCTGTGGAAGTGATGGCTTGGTTTGGGTTCAAGACCATGGTCATGGACATTTGAAGGAAGTGGAAGGCGTGTGAGAACAAGGACGAGTTTACTGCCAAACGAAAGGCCTACAACGTTCGTTCTTGGGCCGTTAGGACCGACGAGTTCGTCGCTGCCGTCAAGGAGACTGTATTTCAATCAGCTATTTTAATTGTTATCCCTGTTTGTCGAAGAGAATGGAAAATTTATTTTTCTCCAATTAGCTCGGCCTTGTAAAATCGAGAATTATTTGCAATATCGCAATCATAATTAGGCAGTTAAGAAGGCATTTTGTAGCTATCTCAGCTATTCTAGGGATGTGTTTCGACAAACAAGCTCTAATACTGGTCGGCACAAAAGAGCGTGCATTCTTTTGGAGCAGCTTCTTGGTCGCGAACTTCTGCCCATTGTTTGTCGCCATCATGTCGTGGAGCTGATTGCTGGATCAGGCTTTTGGGAAAGCTATGGGGACTTCATCTGCTACTGATGTTCTCTTTTTCAAGGGCTTCAAAAGAAGATATCAATATATTGACAATACAACATATGACTACAGAGAGGTCATGGGGCTGGCTACCATTTTCCTTCATCAAGGCACCCATTAGTGCCAGGGAGGTTATGTACAACGAAGGACCCAACCTCCCACCAGAAATATCTATCTCTCATGTCCCTAATGATTTATCACCTCCGCGCTGCCTCGCAACAGATTACATTTGGCCTTGGTAGAAAGTAATTGTTTTAATCCGTTAATCACAACCTTTAATTCCTTACGTTTTCGTCTGGTAGTTTGTTGGGTTTTTTTGTTTTTTTTGCCTTCCTATTGCTGTATTCAACTTTTGTACAATTTTATTGTGTGCTCTTATGTGTGATTCTGCATCTAAAATTGTCGCCTTTCATTATAAAGCATTGCTTTAGTAAATGAGCGCCTACATATTTCGCTTTCGATACATTATAATAAAACAAGAAATGTCATTATATGAGGTAAACGAAACCTACGGACGAAATGATCTCAAGGTGGCACACTATTCACTTCGCCAAGCATAGCAGAGCACAAGGTTGAGTACAAATTTATATGTATGTGCTGTGTAAATTACCAGAGAAAAAAGAAAATGAGATTCTGTGCGCTTTCGGCTTATTATTAAACAGGCCTCATTCAGGAAAAGCGCTCGAAATCTTATTTTCCTTCTCATGGGGGTAATTTACGTTCTGGGACGTACCTATGTATTTTTTATCGATATGTGTTGTATGTACTTCTCTTTATTAAATATACTTTGCAGAGCTTTGTTGATTTCCCATCAAGTGCCACTCACAAGCAGAGCGGAGCCCACAACAAACTCCCACACTTATTAGATAGGCGATAGTGTCTATTGTTATTTCATGGATTTGGGATAAATGATAGCTTTCCAAGACTCTTACGTACATTTTCTTGAGGCGTTCAGTTTTATCGTCGAGGCAAAGCAACGCGTCTTTTGTTCCATCTTTCCTCTCGTAGACGAGTTGGGAGACCCACGAACCCACAATCGTGTTCAGGCGAAGCGCATTTGCCTGCGACTTTGCAACTCTTGACTCCAAGTCGCAAACTTGGTCTCTGAGATTTTCGATATAGGGCCAAGCATCTGCCGGTGAAAATTTCAATTATTATCAAAACACTTGGTTGTCATTGAATTTCAACGAAGGTAATTGTAGATTTCTTCATAAAATTCTAAAATAGCACACTAATTGTCTGAAATCAATAGTTATATGAAATAATTTGCAAATCGACTGAAACATTTGCTAGAAGTTACACATCTTAAATATTCAGATTTTCTTGAGAGAGTGAGGAAGCCTTCTCAAAAGAACAAGCTATGAACCACTCAGATTCGATGCAACCACAACTACGTACTGTTTTGCACGAGAAAACAACCAACCATCAGAGTCCCAAGTGAGTTCGCTGCAGCCCCTCCTCACGGACTTGTTGACCTCTTCCATCTCAACAGATATCAACGATAGTTCCACTTCGGAAGTTGATGTCTGGATCTGGTTATACCTGAAAGACCAGAGATTCTAGATTCCCATGCAACCATTCAAGCATATCTCGCCTTATTGTGAAATAATATGTTTATAATTTATGGGGGCTTAGGAAATTGTTTCCTTTATGAATCAACCAAAATATTTTAGAAACAGAAATAGGCTTTGTGATTTTTGCATTAATCGTTGTTACCTTGTTAGTGAAAGATGGATGGAGGAAAATATTCATACATGCAAGAAGTACTCGAACCTATCCCAATTGTGCAATAACAACTTTAATATAAATTTTCAGTTCGAAATTAATTGGGTTGGTCTTATCTCTTCTCGGTCAGTCTTGGGAGTGATTGTTTACCCGCGGTCACAAATACAAAGGCTTCAATTCCCCTTTCGATATCTTACAAAGTCAGAAATCGGTTCTCCGATTACTTTCCACATATTGATTCACATACTGTCAGTTAGGTTGTGGATCCAAACTGTGAAATTGCTGATATACCAGAAGAGCCTAAAAGATTGGCAGAGGTATTTCTTGAACTTTGCTCCAACAATAAAGAAAACATTGAAGTGCAAAGGCTTTCAAAATTGCAGATGAGAGCGCAGTACGTAACCATTTTCGAAACATCGATGCCAATATAATCCTAATGTCATATTACGGAGTCAACACGAATAGTGAAACTATCAAGTTATGGAACTATGAAATGTTGACAGTAAACCACTCGCAAGAACGATATGACGGAGCAGCCATTGCGGTAAAAAAGGGAATACGGTTCGAGCAAATCAGAAACCTAGAAGAGTCCTATCTCGCTATCGAGGTAGAAATGAGTCTGGGAAAAATGGTCATCGACAATGGATATCAACCCCTGAGACCCAAATATTTGCCGAACCAGACTATCACTAGTATATTCGGGAAGAGGGTCCCCACCATTCTAATGGGTGATCTGAACGTTCGATGTGCAGAGTCCGGGTATACTCAGACGAATGGAATAGGATCATCGTCAAGAGATTGAGCCCAAACTTTCGAACCTTCATCACGGAAAGATCAGCTACCAAGCCAGACATCTGCTTTGCCAATTTCCTCCTCCCCCTCAATTATCTCATGACCTCGGAGGCTATTCCTTTAGCGATAATATAAGGATTAACCTACAAATCAACGTTAATCCTATATTAATTCCAGCCCGCACAAAGAAGGACTACAAAATGGCGAATTGGGATAATTACGAACGCTTGCGCAATAACTACATTCCAGCAAATTTGGACGAAGCAACGCTTGAAGAGATTGACGAGGAAATCGAACGGCTGGAGGACCAGTTGATAGAAGCGGATAGACATTCCATTATCAAAACCGCGTACCAAGTAATTTGAAAGGTGTACACCGTGAAGAACTGAAGAGGTGTATCAAAGAAGCATCATCACGGGAACTTACTGTGATATAATGTACCGTACGAGAGAAATATAATAAGAACTAAAAATACTCATCTATGAACAACAAGAACCAAGGTGGAACGAGACTATCGAAGAACTCGATAACAAAGCATCACCAAAGAATTTCTGGGCAAAAATCAGAAGACTGAAAGGAATACCTCAGAAAGGAAAAATGGAGCTAGATGGCCCAGACGGAGGACTAAAATCGGAGGAAAATGAAATAAAAGAGATTCTCAGAGAACACTGGGAACAGATTTTCAAAATCATTGAAGATGAAAATGAAGCTTTCGACGTTGATTTTGAAAATCAAATAATAGACGAGCTCAATGACATCATAGAGAGAACTCATCCGAACCACCAAGTGATCAGGGATGAATACGAAGAAAAAGATAAAGTGGCGCTGGAAAAACTAAAAAGTGCGTTTTACTCCTTTAAGCAAAGAGTACAGTTCGGTCGGGGCTGACGAAGCTTAACTACGTTAAAGCGCAGAGATGCGTGTATGAAGGTATGCCCAATATCGTCAACGCCTGCCTTAATGCAGGCTACTTTCCAGAAGGCATATAAATTGGCAAAAATGATTTTTATTGCCAAGTCTGGAAAAAAACCGACGAGAAAGGAGAGCTATCGCCCAACATCCTTTCTGGAAATTGGGGAAAAACTCTTCGCAAAGTTCCTGAATAGAAGACTTGTCGATCAATTGGAGGAAAACTCGCCTTACAAAGACCAGCAATACGGCTTCAGGAAGAAAAGAAGCACCAAGATGGCAATAAATGTCATGACGGATAAATTGCACAAGCTAAAAAAGATCGGAGCTATATCGACAGCGTATGTAGAGACGTATCCAAGGCATTCGGTAAAGTCTGGATAAGGGGTATCTAAACATTCAATTCGCCGAAGATTTAAGTCAAATCATCGTTAGTGGATATCGCAATGCGCCTATGCAAGCTCGCATGACTGCCGAGGAGATAAGAAATATAAACGACTACGAGAAGAATGGAAGATCCGAACCAACGATGACAAATTTAAAATTGTCCCGCTGGGAAGAACGAAGCTAGGAGATGTGAGAGTGGGGATTCACGATATCCCTACAGGGATGAGTGTAACAACAAGGAGTAACAACAAGGAAACAAGGTACCCTAGGAGACCTTACGGTCCATTCAAAGAGGGTACCTTTGGAATAGCAATTGAGCGGGCACAAGGCTGCTCAATTGTTTTGCGTCCCTAAACGGCCACTTTTCAAGACTTTGTCTAGTCTTGACTTGAACTGGTCAACAGATTCACTGTTGACAACTTCCACTGGAAGTGCGTTCCACATACCGCAGATACTGTAAGTGAAAAAATTTCCACACAGATTGCGGTTGTAACGCTTCAGTTCAAGTTTGAAGCCGTGATTGCGCGTTCTGTTCTCACTCAGTGTGAAAATATCCCGATAGTCAACATTGTCGAACCCTCGAAGTATTTTGAAAACTTCGATGAGCTGACCACGCTGTCTACGGGTTTCTAGCGAGAACAGATCTAATTCCCTTAGTCTATCCTCCTAACTTTTATGTCGGATAGAGGGAATCAGCTTGGTTGCCCTGGCTTGTACGCGTTCCAATCTCGCGATGTCCTTTCGCAATGAAGGACTCCAAAATTGTACGGCATACTCCAGGTGCGGTCGGACAAGTGAGTTGTACAGGCACACTACAATCTCCTGGTTCCGATAACCAAACTGGCGCTTAATATAGCCTAGCATCCTTTGGGCCTTTTTCTCCGCCTCAATGCACTGTTTCGAGAACTTGAGGTCACTAGTAATAGTAACACCCAAGTCCTTCTCAGTACTTAGGATGAAAATTACTTCTACCGGGTACAAGAAGCACGTCTCAGATCGGATCCAGAAAGCAAAATCGGCAGTCAGAACCCTCTACACATTTAAAAATCTAAACACGAAAAATAAAAGGAAGATTTACATGGCTCTAGTAAGATTAACTCTAATTACCCTTCAGCAACTCTCTTCAGTGTCTCAAATACGGTACAAAAAGGGTTGCAAAGAATACAGAATAAGTACGTAAGTATGAAGAACACAACAAACAAACATCTGAAACGATAATAAGAACAACCACACCAAACGCAATCACAGCAACATAAAGCAGTAACGATGAAAACAGAAACTAACAAGTAACTCAAATAACATAGAAATGTAAAAAAATACATATCAACAGCAGTGATTGGACATTAGACAATTAACAAGGTATACGTCAAGGACCTAAAAAGAAAATATAAATAATAGAATTCAAAAGCATTATGCCAAAACCCATGCATATATAGGCATTATATGTATACGTGTAAATATATGTACTCACATTAAAACAACAATGATACGAACATGGAAGAGATTAGCCTGATCTCCAGGCAACTTTGCAATATTTGCAACTCTTATATTTCCTTCATCTTCACCACTATTCCTCCCCACATCATCCTTGTACACCACTATCTCTAACACGCACATACTCACCACTTCGCACTCATTGCTTGATTGATGATGATGGGATGTACTCAATATCAGAAGAAGGTTTGGATAGTGGTAGAGGAAAGAGGAGTGAAAATTTAAGAGAGGGAGGGCATCGCTTTCCTTTATTTATTTTTACGTTTGTTTTTGGTTTTATTCTTCGATTAAATTTATTTCTCCCATGTTTTTGTATCTGCATGTGCTTTAGCGTTCTTCTTATAATAATAATAATAATAATAATAATAATAATAATAAATTTCTTATAATGCGCTATTTTGTCTAACAATTTACCTTGTATTTATCGATTAGTGCGATGTTGTTTGTACTCTTTTGATTCTTCCATGTTGTATTTGTTGTAATTGATGAGTGTGTTTCATCTATGTATATACTGGTGAAATGTCTTCTTGTGAGAATAGTTTGGTGTGAGGGAACTGGCGTCGGCGTGAGACTTTTATCTGTAGTCTTACAGGTATATTAAACCTGCCCCCTGTTCCCTGTAGATCAGGAATGATAGCATTCGTTAGGGTGGACCAGACCTTTCTTTCCAGTTCTTGAGTGGCAACATTGATGGGTTCTGATCGTTTCCTCTTGTGTAGATCCCTTTGCCGAAGGTGATCACGTCCTCTGACTTTATTAATAAGTAGGGATGCAGTGTTCTGGATACGTTGAAGGCTTCTCATTGAGGATTAGCTGGCAGCTTGAGTTACCACTGCGGGGTAGATGAGCTTAGTCCGGAGGTACATCAGATATATTTTCCTGATGTTGGCTGAATTAAGATTTCTAAACCTGTATAGCTTGGAATTTCTCTCCTTGCTATGTTCCGCCTCTACGTGTGGTGTATCGAGTATCCATGGGCGGAAATCCTTAGGACCAGGACGGTGCCTTCGGTGGAGTAGCCGTATCTCCTCCTTTCTATGATGATGAGTCATGTCAACTTGCGGCTCAGCGGGACAATTTTGAATTTGTCCCTGTCTGTGCTGATTTTTCATCGTCTCTCGTACTGGTTGATGGTATTGATTTCCGCTATCGTGTGAGCTGCCTGTGCCTTAGCACGGGACGATTTGCGTGATGTTATCTTCAAATTTCAGATACATCGTGTCCCTGTGTACCGGAGTTGGGAGGTCGATGGTGAAGACCAGATAAAGCAGTGGGCTCAGGCAGCTTCCTTTGGGAACGCCTGTCTTTAGTTCGAATTCAGGTCCTCTGTAGCCCTCAATCATGAGAGATGTCCTTATGTCCATGATAAAGTCACAGAGGATCCTTTCCAGGATTGGATCTAGCTGGAGGTTCAGGATCTTATATTGAAGTCCTTCCCGCCAGACTTTATCGAAGGCCCTCTGCACGTCCCTCAGCATAGCACTCATTCACTTGAGAATATACTACTTTCTCTGTTAGGAGCGCCAGGGCCGTATCGGTGCACCTTTTTCCACGGAACCCATGATGTTGGGGGTTGTGCGCTCCTAACTCGCTCAGTTGAGCTTGTAGCCTGTCTGCTATAATATTTTCAAGGATCTTTCCCTGCATCTCAAGAAGAGAGATCGGGCGATAGTTAGCCACCTGGTCTGGGGACTTGTTTCCCTTCGGGATAAAGATGATTTTGGCCATCTTGTACCGGTCAGGAAGTAGCCTGTATTCAGGGCAGCATTCATTGTGTTCGTTAAACCTTGATAATATGACTTGGGGCATTTTCGAGGTTGTTTTACGTAATTCCAGACCAGCCTGGTGCCCTCTGTTTTAGGATCTTATAGTGTTTAAGGGCTCTTCGAGAGTTATTGGCGTCCGTGGCTAATCATCTGTCTTTTTTGAGATACTTGCGGGTGTGGGTGGGTTCTATGTATCACTGTGCTGAGCTCATCAAGCAATTGGTCTTCAAAGTCCTGGTCGAAGTCGTCTTTCTCCTCAGGAGATATAGCGAAAATCTCTTGCAGTGCGTTTCAAATTTTCCCTTCGAGAGACTCTGGGTGCTAAATGGTGTCGTCTCCATCCTTGATTTGAGTTCTGAGTCTGGCAGGCAATCCCTTAAGTCCTTAGATGTTGCTCCAAAATCTTGCAGGATTGCCCTCCCTGTCCAGCCTACCAATGATGTCATTCCAGATTGCTCTTTGCTTTTAAATTAGTATGTTCTTTAGTTCCTCTCCTAGTTGTCTCATTCTGGCTGTCCTTTCCAAATTCGTGCCTGTCCTACTGATCTCTTTGCGACGTAGTGGTTGATAGGCAGACACCACGGTCAGGTTTCCAACCAAGGTTGGTATTTCAACAGCCACAAATGACTCTTCTAGGTTTGGAAGTGTTCTGTATGTAATGTTTTTTTCGAATCGCAATAGTTGCGCCGTCGTAACGATCCTGCGTGTGGTTTTTATTTAAAACGGTGTAATTTGGTATCTTTATTCTGTTTGTATTCGTGTTAACACCGTGTTCACTGATAAGAATCAGGTCTAGATCCAATTTACGGAATATGTTTCCGTAGAGAATGTGTTTCCCTTCCCATCCATTAACGTTAATTGTAAGTATTTTTAATGTTATTTGTCTTTTTCATGTTTGTGTTGTCTATTGATTGTGTCTTATATGAGTGTGTGTGACTTTTTCTACTGCTTCGCTTATGGCGAGGCAGGAGTCCCTATGTAATTTTTATTTCTGCCGTCATGAGCGCTTCGTCAATTAGCGATTCTTGGATTGGCACATCGTACGTCCATTTCAATAAGCCTGCTTTCATTTCTTTGATGATCTCCCCGATGTTGGGATCCTCTGGGAAGGGAGTTTCATCCTTTCTGTAAAATCGGATTTTAATAACTTCTCCATTGAATATTTTAGTTTGACGAGAACTCTTCCCTTTACTCTTGCTCCTTGATCTCTCATGGGCCTTAGGAGGCTGGGAGCACTCTTGTTCTTCTTCAGATGAGGAAGCTTAGCCTGAGCGGTTACCCACAGCCTGTTTGATCCTTCTGGCTGCTCTTTTTTCATTCTTTTTCCGTTGCCGTCTGGCCTCAATTATGGGGTCCTTGTTTGCGGACCTTAGAGGAGCTGGAGTGAGTTACAGGATCGTGCTCTTTTCCGTTTTATCTTCTTCTATTGGGAGGGCATTAGCTGCTGCGTCTTCCTCGCGCTGGAACTGCAGCTGCAAGACTTCTCCTGATGGCGGGTTTTCCGGGAACCACAATTCTGCTAAGTCATTATTCTTGAACATATTACATATTTTAGCTCTTTGGCGAAGCAGCCTGGGCTCGTCAGATTCCTCACGTGAGCATATAGTATGCACGTGAGGATTTTCGTTGAGTGATTTTTTGCCGATCTTCAGATAGGATTTTTGTGTGACGTTCTCGACATTTCCAGCGGGCGCGGCTTTTGCCTCTTGGGCATAGGAGGTGTTCGCCCTCATGATTCCTTCTGCTTTTTTCTCATCAGCCTTTCTCTTCGAGTTCTCTTTCTTTCTGGGGCAGAACATCGCCATTGCCCCGTGTTTTTGTCCACAGTTTGGGCATTTTTCTTATGCTGCTGGGCATTCGGGCCAGCCGTATCCTTTTTGGCTGCATCTGGAACAGGTCAATTTATGCTGCTGAGCATTCGGGCCAGCCGTATCCTTTTTGGCTGCATCTGGAACAGGTCGATTTATGCTCCTTACAATCGTTCGTGGTGTGGTATTCGAGTCTAAATCATCTAAAGCAAATCTGCACCGGAGTGAATTCCTCTTGTTCGATTTGCTCATCGCTTAATTTTGATTTGAAGAAAAGTAGCCTTTTTTCTCTCGACTTTGTCGCCATCTGCATATCTGAAAATAGGATTTTGAACACGTTATGATATTCTGTGTTGTCTCTTCTGTTTCTAAATCTGATTATTTCAACAATCCTTGCCCATTGCTGGTTCCTTTATATTTCCTCTTTGATTTCATCTTTAGTGTGCTGGCCGATCCAGGGGTCCAGCTTTCTGCACACCACACTTCTGTGTGCTTAGATCTGAGGAGGGGTGCTTGGTTGTAGATTTATTTCCTTCAAGGCTTTTACCCCTTCCTCCTTTGTGAGTGTCTCTATCTCTTCCTCCTTTTCGCATACTGCGACAAGTCCTATCGGCGTGTCTAGAAGTCGAAAAGTTGCGATGTTTAATTTGCCGAATAGGGTTTCAAACACCTTCCCCTTGTGCGTTTTTTTAAGGCCGCTTAGAGATCTCAATGGGACCCTCGCGGCATTTTGGGGTCACCATTCTGGTGGTGAGCACCCCTTGAAGAGGGGAGCGCACTTTGTTCTAGCCCTGGTATTTTTCTGGTAAATATGGACTCACTAGTGTGTATGTTTAGGAGTTTTTCGGTTGTTTCAATTTTTTTTTAGAGTTTGCCTTTGGAAGAAAAGGGATCCCCTCGCTAAACCGCCGCCTGGATGAAAATGGAAATTGCCTTTGAGATGAATGATACCGATGGATGAGATGAATTTGAGGAGATCCTCTCGGGAGTGTGATTGTATGGCGGACTTATTGACAACGCCGCCCCCAAGGGTGTTTTAATCACGACCGCATCCCAACATACCATATATACGGTTGCATGCCTCTCTCTGGTGCTGGAAGGGGCCCCTGCTGGGATAAGAAGCGGAGTTTACAGTCCGTCCCTTCTCCGGAATGGTTTCTGACATTGTTATTGGCTGTGGGCTACTCCTCAACCAGCTTCCTCCAATGCCTCCAATTATGCCTTAGCAACTACCTGGCCTAGTTGGAACTAAACATTAATGGCAATCCCCTCACATCCAGCAGTAGTTTACATAGGGGGTGGGGGCTGGGAACTTAAACAGTAGTCTGCCTGAGTGGGGCCGCTAAAAAGAAAGATTAAGATTAGTAATGATGATGAATGATGATATGAGTACAACGTATAGCACTATTTCGTAATAGTCTTTCTAACTTCATCTAAACGTTACCTCCTTTACCGAATTTGTGAGCTAAATTGCCGGAGTACTTCAACCCAGAATTCTACGCAGTCGCTTGATTGATTGGTTAAGACAAATTTTAAGGGCAATATTACGTTAGCTGATTTTTCAGACATAAGCGCTACAAAAATCACATTCAAGGAAATTTATAGTACATAGAATGTTCAACAAATAAAGGGAATTGCGATTAGCGTTAGCTGTATTTAACCTTTAACAAATTTTCATTCCTTCCATTTCTCTAGTACCATAACCCACGAGAGTGTGTGTGGGGGGGAGGGGGAGGGAGTACATAAGCTTTCATCTTTCTAATAATAAAGTTAAAAAGACGGATTTGAGACTTCATTGATTCAACAGCACCAAATTGCTACACATCTGTCACCCGATAAAGGAGGCAAAGAAAATAGACAGCCGAAAAACGTGGAGATTTTTCTTCACTTAGCCTACAGGAATTTTTGAGAAGGAGATTTTACAATCTGCTCCTAGGCCACTTTGTCTACCTCCCCCTCCCCCCCTCCCTAGACGGAGTGACGAAGCAGAAATAAACTGGTCTGCCTGTCATCTTGCCTCGACGCAACTATGACGTTCTTTGTGATAGACATAATTGGGTGCGCCTAGGAAAGCTGATTTGAGGAGTAGCCCACAGTGGAACTCGGCATCAGAGGCACCCGGATCAGTGGCAGGACTGCAACTTCCGGGAAAGGATGTGGGGGCCCGCCCCCACTCCTCAATCCCGGGAGCCCAGCCAAGACCATAGAGAGAAGAAACACCCGTCTCTATGTATGCCGGCTGCTGTTCTGATATCCAAACACACGAGGGGAGGCACCCCTGGTTAGCGATGCTTGATTCCGTGATAACCAAATAAAAGTTCGCCATACAATCACACCTCGTGAGTGCCCCCCGGGGTTCACCCATCATCATTCATTGACCACATTTGGCAGTTCACGTTCATAGATGCTGAGTTATGAAGAAGAGAGAGTCACCCCAAACGAGCATAGAGTACCACCGCAAGAAGAAAGGGAGCACGAAAAATTTCCTCTCTAATCAAGTTATCATAACCAAGTAGTAACTTGGTTGTGGTAACTTGGTTGAACCAACTATTAGAGAGTATAAGAAGATTATAGCCCCGAGGGGCCACTCTCTCGAAGAGATGGCCAAGGATAACACGACCAGAATTCCCTTGCGGGCAATCGACGGACAACCCAAGCCCAGCAGAGAAAAAGTATTCGAGGTTGTTTCTGGCAAATTAAGCATTGCCATGGTAAGACTGTTGGAGGTGGCCTCGGGATATGTTGTTACCTGTGAGAAGAAGAAGGATATTGGAGCCATCACCAACGAAGAAGCAATTGAGTTCCTATGGGGAATTGGTCTGCAGCCCACCGTACCGCCTCAGATCCTGACGCACATGAGCGTGGTATTCTAGCACCTCGACTCATAAAACAGGCAACACTCGAAAGAGAAAATCAAGGAGGAAATCCATCTTGGACAAACCTGGGCCAAGGTAGTCGTAGTGGTCAAGTTTAAGAACAGAATGGATAATAGTGATTACACTTAGGTTTTGAAAGTAGTCTTTGCAGAGACCACAATGGCCGAAAAGGCAAAAGAACATGGTCTGCTCATGTTTAATGCCAAAGTAAGTCGAGACCAAGTTGAGAAAGGAGAATTTACTCTACTTTAATACTGCTTCAGGTGCTACAGAATGGAGCAGCACGCGAAAAAGGGCTGTAATGAGCTACAAGAAACATGCGCCAAATGCAGCGAAAAGGGCCACCATTGGAGGACGTGTAAAAACAACTTTGAAAAGTGTGTCAACTGCAGGCAGGCACACAGATCAATGGCCATGGTCTGCGCTGTCAAAAAAGAAGTGATCAAGAAGGGACATGAGCTTAAGAAACAAGAGGTAACACGAAGAGCCAATACAACTTACGCTCAAGCAGCAAAGGCAGCTCTCTCAGAAGTTGATACGAAAAAAAACTACCTCAAACTACAGAACGAGAACTAAAACAAGATTCTGAAGTTCATCCTTCACGCGCACGTCATGAATCTTGCACACCAAGGAACGTTCACTAAAGAGCTAAACCAAATGCTCGCCAAAAACGGCATGGACCAAATGTGGTTTACGGACAAATCCCCCACCAAGGATGTCCTCTAATTGTAAATGGTCCCAGACCAGTATACAGAGGTACAAGACGGCACCCCAAAAGACAAGCCAAAAATTGGAAATAAAACTAAGAAAAAGAAAAAAAGAAGCAGTCGAAGTGAAAAATCCTGCCCTTAAACAGAGACAAGTATACAACAAAGAGAGGGAAAACGCTTGGTCTGCTACTACTGGTTCCTCGGAGTCCTCAGACTCATCGGACTCAGAAGCCCCTCAAACAAAAATGACCAAGGGGAAGAAAGGGAAGTAGAAAAGGATGCGTGCGGATGACATCAATCTCACAATATACGCATGCGAAGAGTTTCCCTTTCCCGAAGAGATGGAACCCAGGGAAATATTCCATGGCATTAAATCAAAAGTATTTAAATAGGAATACGATGCCGAAATCTACACTGAAATATTAGAACAAGCTTTGCTCCGCCAAACGTAACTTTACATCACAACACTTGCGAGCAAATTTCTAACGCCGAGTTCAGGAAGAAGAGAGACGGGAGAAAGAAAAACATAACCCAGAAACACTAAAAAGGCAAAATGGAAAAAGGAAGCAACAGAATGAGGATCCTGACACTCAACGTATACGGATGGGAGGGGGAAGCAACGGCATATGGAAAAATATTCCGGGTGCTTGACCCCGACATCATTCTAATAACAGAGCACGGCATTGAAACTCCCTCTGGTCAAATTAAAATACCGGGCTACAGAGTGGTCATGAACAATTACTCTCAGGAAAGGTTTGATGCTGTTGCAATAGCTGTCAAGGGAAACATTTCGTTAAGACATCTACCAGAACTGGACGAATCCTTTGTGGCGGTCGAACTCCACACATTGGTAGGAGACCTCGGGATAGCAGCAGCCTATCAACCCCCTCGTCGAGCCTATCTCCGAATAAATAACTTCTACACACTGTTTGGGCACCGCAGAATGGCAATCTTAAGGGGCGACCTCAATTCAAGATGCCGTGCGGCGGGCTATGGTAGGACCAACGAAAGAGGCCGAAACTTGGAATAGATTATGGGAAGAAAAAACATCCAAAGAATAGGGCCGGATTTTCCGACCTATAGCACTTCCACATCAGCCACCAAACCTGACCTAATCTTAACAAGTGAAGGCTTCCCCTTCAACTACCATAGTGAGCCGGTCCCAACAGTCCCTAGTGATCACATAGCGATTCTCACCACAATATCACTCACGCCGATCCAGCTTCCAGTCTCTCTCCCAACGGAAAACGTTACAAGAGACAACCTTCGAGGAAATAGACGAAGAACTGGAGAGGATAACTACGTCCATTACAGAAGCAGACCGCGAGTGCGTTCACAAGACTGGGTACAAAACCCCTCCTCAGCCCAGATGGACAGATGAGATGAGGGAGATGGCTCGTGTTCACAGGGAAGTGTACAAATAGATAGGACGGGGAGGTCCTAACCGGGAACAAAGCTCGCTCATTTGGCCCCTAAGCACCAAACTAAAAGAGGCTATCAATCTCCAACAAAAGGAAATCTGGAACAACCTGATAGCCAAAGCCGATAGCGAACTAAACCCGGCTACATTCTGGAGCCAAATCAAGAAACTAAAAGGACTAACCGGACAAACGAATGCTCGGACAAAAGAGAACGGAAATTATATAGAAGGCCCAGCGGCTCTAGAAGACAGGTTTAGGAATTATTGGAAAAAACGTCTTCAGTATCACACCAGAAGACAATGAAGAGTTCGACCAGGAATTCGAAGGCCAACTGATCAAGGACCTGAATCAGCTAATACACCACATGCACCCACAACACCAAGTAGAGGAAGGCAGGGAGATGGCGGGCCATTGGCATCCCATAACACCAGAGGTCATGGTAACTGTAAAATCCTTTGAACAAAGGGCATAACTAAAATCAACTTCACAACAGATCATTCAGGGAATCACAAATATTCATAACGCTTTCCTAAACACGGGTTACTTCGTTGATGGTTTTAAGATGGCTAAAATAATCTTTATACCCAATGGAGGTTTTCCCCTGATTAACTGTTAAATTACATGCCAATCTCCCTGCTGGAATTCGTTGTGGATGTCTACGAGAAGCTCCTGGCTGACAAGCTTCAAGAACAACTAGCCGAGTGAGGAGCACACAACCCTCAGCAGCACGGGTTCCGCAGGAAACGAAGAACAGAGCCCACCCGTCTGCTTTCCTAACGGAAAAATTCGCATGCAGCAAAGCAGAGACAAAGTAGGTAGACGTGGTGCCGCGGTATGTGCTTAAGGCCTTTGATAAGGTTTGACTGAGAGGGCTACAATTCAAGATCCTCAACCTCCAGCTAAACCCAATGCTGGAAAGGGTCCTTTGCGACTATGCCATGGAGAGGAGAGCCCAAATCGCGATCGAGGGCAACAAAGCATCCGAATTTGAACTCGAGGCGGGAGTTCCACAAGGCAGATGTCTGAGTCCGTTACTGTACATAGTGTACACAATAGACCTCCCTGATCCAGTGATGGAAGATACGATGTATCTGCAGTTCGCAGATGACATCATGCAAATCGTTCTAAGTCCCATCGGGGACGCTGGAGTTCAAGCAAGGGCGTCAGCTGCCGAGATTGACAACATCAACCATTATGAAAAAAGGTGGAAAATTAAGACTAACCGCCAGAAATTCCAGGTAATTCCGATGAACCGCCGGAAAACAGATGACGTCCTCTTTGAGGGTGAAATTGATTCGTACTCTAACGAGGAAAAGGTCCTGGGCTTACGTCTTTCCAAAACATGATATAAGGCCCACATAAACAACAGAATCTCTTTAGCCAAAAGAGAGCTGAAGAAACTATACCGTTTCCGAAGCCTCAGCCTGCCAAATAAGAGGAAACTCTACACGGCCTTGGTGCGCTCCATCCTGGTGTATCTGGCCGTGGTCACGCAGATGGCAAGTTGTACCTCTCACAGGACGATGCAGAGGGTACAGAAACAAGCCACACTGCTTATAACTGACACGAAAAGGATCGACTGTATTCGACAATCGGCTCTACATGACAAGCCGGTCTCAAACCGACCAATATGAAGATCCAGTGACTAGAGAGAAAGACATGGGACAAAGTAGAAGAAGAAATACTCCAAACAATCAACAATAATCTAGACATACCTCAATTCAGACAACGCACAGTAGGAAGAACAGGGCTATTCTCCAGCGGAAGAAACTGCGCAAGAGAAAATATAAGATCAATCTACACCTAACCAAGATGCAAAAATCGAGACAAGTCAAACAAAAACAATAAACAAAAGACAATAAACTTTAATAGAAAGAGGCTAAGTGCCCAAATTAACTAGAGCTAAAATCGAAAGAAGAGAAATAACAATAAAAAGCATAAAGAAAAAGAGGCAAAGTGCCAAAGCTAAAATCAAATTAAAATAAAAAGGAGAGACAAAGAATATAATAATAACAAAGTTAACTAAAATAATAAGAAAAGAAAGATAATAATAATAATAAAAAACGTAATCAAAATGAGGCGAAGTGACCAAATTAAGATTTGAATTAAAAATAAGAATTGAATAATTAAATAACAAAGTCAACGAAAATAAAAAGAAATAGATAAACTAACTACAATAACGAAAACCACAGATAAAAAAGGCAAAGTGACCAAGTTAAAATTTAAGTAGAAAGAAGACAAAGAATAAATAAATTTAGTTAAAAAGTACAAATAAAAGAAGCAAAAATGCCATATGAACCTGGGAACAAAATAGTTAGCAAAGAAAAAACTACTTGAAAGGCTTGAAAGTCACGACGGAGGAACCTAATAAAGAAATAAACAAAAGTTATAAAACAATGGAAGGATCAGCAATATTATTGACGGAGGCTACCAAAATTAAACAAACAATAAGAAGTATGCTAGTGATGCCCTCAACACCAAGGAAAGTAGTAAACAATTTCAAACCTATGAAAGCCTACCTCACATTTCATCACTTTCATTAACTTGAACTTGGTATTAGCGGAAATATGATTTCTGGCTGAATTTGCACATTAATTGCCGGTTTATTCATTTGAATAATGAGAGCTTCGGCCATTCGTAATCTCCTGCGTTTTGGAGTCTTAGGATTATGGATGTGTTCTTATTCCACGTTTCACGGGTTAAGGTAGTTCCATGAGAGTGAGCATGTTTTTTAATTGATCCATCTTGTAGGTGAGCAGTCAGTCCTTCGACAGGGTTGTGGAGGTCACGCCAATGTACTTAGAATTGCGGTGTTCGCAGTCTCCTAGAGTTCACTCGTCGGAGGGAAACAACTGCTCTTCATAATGCAAGCACTTGTTTTCTTTGTCTTGTAATATATTATCGGATTTATATATGTATTAGGGTCAGTTATGGTGACATTTTGATGTAAAATGGCTTTGAGAGCCTTTTCTTATTCACGATAGCCTGTGTTCATATTATCCTTGTAATAAAGGTCGATAGTATTTTTCTTCAGTGTAGACCGGGAACCAAATCCAGTGGGTGAGTTCATTTACTCCTTTATAGCGGCATCAACGGATTCCTGTGGGTAGCCGTTGTTAATCAGAACGCGGGAAACCCTCTTTAGTTCAAGATCGTCAGTCAGCCGTCCACGAGGAAGAATGAGAAATTGCCCAATTAACTAAGGCATTAATAACTGATCTTTTGTAGCATTCAGGACACTCAGAAGAACCATTTACGCAGGACACTAAGTCTGTGGCCTTGACGTACACTTGGGTCGTAAATTTAGACTCATGGGAACTTATTAGGATATCATGGAAAGGAAGGGATCCTTGATCTTCCGTTTCGTGGAAAAAAATCAAATAAGAGTTGTTCTTAAATGTGTCAACTAGGGCATTAACTTGCTCGAAGTTATCTGTGTTCAAAAGTATGTCGTCGATATAGGAAGCGTAGATGGGAGGTTTGGGTGCTATATTACTTTTGAAAATATAGTTCTCGACTGCACTCATGTAAAAGTTGGCAAAGAGGACGCCGAGGGGTGACCTCCACAGCAACGCCATCGATTTGCACGTACATTTGCCCGTCGGGGCCGTAGAACGGGGCTTCTTTTATGTATACTTGGAGGAGCTGTCGCAGTGTGTCTTCGGAGACGGTGAGAAGTGTGGAGCCTGCAGTGTGATAAATGGCATTGACTATAAATTCAATGGTCTCATTGACGGGAACATTTGTGAATAGCGATTCCACGTCCATGGAAGCTAGTATGGCTGCTGGTCGAGAATTTTGGAGGATATCTAGGAGGGTCGAAGAGGAAGGCAGTGTGTATTCTGATGGGGTGGGGTGTAGGGAGCGATGATCGAGTTGAGATATTTTTCTAGATGATAGGTCACCCTTGAGTTTGACTTATGATAGGGCGGAGAGGATTTCCAGGTTAATGCGTTTTCACATTTCCGTAGGCGTAACCCATCCTAAAGTCGCCTTCACTTAAGGGAATTTTCATAGTGTTAGTGGTGATGTGTGTGTGCGTGTATGTGAATATATTATATAAGTCAGTATGTGAGAGGTTATAGAAATAATATTCATCAAAATATATAAAGCAAAACCAACGAGGGTGTCTCTCCGGCAGAGAGTTTTTAAGAGAGATCGATAAAGATGCGACGAAGAAAGAAGGGGAAATAAGAGGAGGCCGGAAAGAAGCTCATCAGCGGGCGTTGGGGCAAGGAAGGCGCGCATTCTTCTAGATGTAACCTGTAACATAGTTTTCACATTACGTACATCTGGTACCCCATAGCGCGGGTTGGTAACAGATAAAAAAGGGAGCAAGGGCGAGAAGAAAGCAGGTATGTGAAATCCCACCGCCAGAGCTAAAAAGGATAGGATACGCCTCCTCCCCGCCCTTCTGGCCCCGACCTGTGAAAGAAAGTAGGGTGGCGACTAGCCTTCTTCTGGATTAGCCGCTAGCCAAGAACAAGCGGTGATAAAGGGCTTGGAAAGAAAGTGGCGAGAAAAGGGTAAAATGAAGAGGTCTGTAAAGGGAAAAGCCCAGGTAGTTTCAATCTAGTTTCAGTTGGCACTATGCCCGGGATAAATAAAAGAAACGAAGCGAATCAAAATAATAAAAAGAAAGATATTCTACTAATATTGAGGTCTATTTAACCTGATGCGTACATGTCCAGTGCACTCATCAAAAAGTATACATGTACATGTAAAGACGAAACCAGGTCCCATTTTGCGTTGGCGCAGACTTACACACAAATTTACACACATCAAAGAACACCTAAGCCCCCGCTTGCTCAGGGTGTGAGGGAAAGGACACCTGTAGACTTTTTCTGAGCAGTCTCGTTTACGAATCCTCATATGAACCTTACTTACTCCCTCTCTCTCACATACACACACACATACACAGGTCGCGCAACTCTCCGAGTTGATTTCATTCGCCCTTAATTTTCGTATAAAGCACGCGCGAAGTAGCAATTAATTCAATCTTCTTCACTCAATAACGCCAAGCTTATTTAATAAACTACCAAAAAACGAGCCTAGTAAACCAGACAAATGTTCATTTCTTCTATACTGTTCGGCACAGACCTACATTCACTCTGTCTACCACAGAACCTGACAACCTCAGTTTGGGTTTGGTTTGATTCTGTTGCAGACTACAAAGGATGAAGTCGGGTGTTCAAAAAGTAACGAATTATTGATGCATCGTCCCATTAAACCCACCAAATCTAATTAATTACAGAGACACGTGCGGAAAAATAAAATGAAACAAAAGGGGTAAAAAATATAGAAATTAGATATGTAATTCAATATTTAACACGCAACAACACAAAACCCCAAATCAAATTGTTTTCAAGCAGATTCGTAAATTTGAAGTTTTTGTAAAAGGATTTTAAAAGTTTGTAAAAGGATTTCAAAGGTCTGGAAAATGACTTCAAGGGGTTGTAAAATGATTTCAAGGTGCTGTAAAGGGATTTCAATTATTTGTCAAAGGACTCAATTACACTGGTATGCGTTTTTTTCAATGTCTAACACATAATACCTGATTTTAGGCCAGTTTTTCATGCTGAATCCGAGAATCATGCTCATTTTTATCTAATCAGATAATTTTTTTACATATAAGTACAAATCATCTACCTCCCTTGTCCATTGCCTTGACAAAGTTCTTCATCAAACCGAATTTGATCTGCAAGGGGGGGAGGCAATATCTTGCTCGGTACAACCAGAGCGTGGGACAAAACGTTGTGTGAACCGGGTTCTAATCCTTGTCTTGACGGCTAGTCTTGTCTGATATAATGCTGATCGTTGGCCCGACTGTCTCACAAGCACATAAAGCATGGATACTTTGTGAACTAACTTGAAGGCATAGAATGAGCCCAACAACTTTAAGATCTTCACAGATCAGCCAGTTGTGTTCCTGATAGTTGAGAGCAGACAACAGACGGTCCATGCTGTTGCAGGTTTCTTTCATTGCAGCGGAGTGCTCAAAAGGGATCGATGAAAACTTATTGCCGTTATTAGGAAGAACTGTCTTGAGACTTCTGTTAGATGAGTCAATGAAAAGTTTCAAATTCCATAACATCAAACTTCATGTTCATTAAGTTGAGCAGGTCAGGAAAGTTGTTACAGTAGACCAGTAAAGAGGCTTCATCAAACGGGAAAATTTTCCTAAATTCTTTCTCGCGGTCCTGATATCAATATAATATTGTCCTTATGCCAAATGCATTTCTCTCGAAGACGTAAACCGTATAGCCGAGAAATGGCACCCGTTTTTCACCCTCTTCTTGCTTGTATGCATTAAACTCAGCGATATCGGTCGTGACACTAGCTTCGGAATCAGAGCTGAACCCATGGTAAAATCAGGCTCAGAAACAGGATGATCGGGGCCATGTGGGATTGGTTTTATAGCAGAAGGAACATTGGGGTATTGAGAATAGTGCGTGTTTTTGCGATTGATTCCTTTCAAATTTGTCAAGCAGAAGTAGCAATCGGTGACGTGATCTTTGCTTTCCTTCCACACCATTGGGACACCAAATGGCATACTCTTTGTTTTCTTATTACTCCAATGCCGTAAATTTTCCCCGCATTTTTTACAGCAATGCGAAGTGATTTTTGTTTGATGGTCTGGAAGAGCGACATGTCCGCAGATGTAACAAAACCTATTCGGATGTTTCTTACACGTACAATCCTTTGTAATACAAATCTAGACCTGAAAAGATGAATCAAATAGGTTATGTATGGTTACTCATCAGTAGATGTGACAAAACAAAAGAAGTAATAAACGGTTGGATGATGGCGCTATTTTGGAATATACGCTCTAATATAAATCGAGGATTTCTTAGAAACCAGACCTGACCAAAGAAAACTACTGTAATTATATTCTTAAATTTAGAATTCAAAAATAATTCTAAATCAGCGTTTCAAAAAGTTTTGAAACGCAGGCCAGTGTTATTTGTAAAAGGATCCCAAAACTTTGTAAACGGAGTTCAAGCGTTTGTCAAGAGACTTAATTTATTTGCAAAATGAATTCAAGAGTACTCGTATGTAAAAGGAGTTTAGGGCTAGTAAAAGAACTTCGAGAATTTGTAAAAGGATTTCGTGTGTTTAAGTCAACTTCAAATGTTTGTAAAATGGCCTGAATAGTATCTAAAAGGACTCAAGGATTTTCAAAAGGAATACAAGGATTTTTCAAAGGACTTTAAGGGTTTGTAGAAGAAATCTTTGGTTATAAAAGGCCTTCAATGGTTTGTAAATTACTTTGTAAAAGTAATTTAAGGGTTATTAAAGGAAATCAATAGTTGGTAAAAGGAATTCAAGGGCTTGAAGAAGAATTCAAGTATTTTAAAACTTCGTTGGTTTGTGAAGGAGTTCAAGGGTTTGTACAAGGACTTCGAGTGTCTGTAAAACTATTTCAAGGGATTGAAAAGGGACTTCAAAGGTTGGAAAAGGACTTCAACGGTTTTTGAAAGGACTTAAAAGGTTTTTAAAATGACTTCAAGGGTTTGTAAAAGGCTCACAAAGAGTTTGTAAAAGAACTTCAAGAGTTTGTCAAATGACTTGAAGTTTTTGTAAAATAACTTGGTAAGTTTGTAAAAATGAATTCAAGGGTCTGTAAAAGAACTGAATTATAGGTAAAGGGAGTTCAAGGGTTTGCAAAAGGACTTAATTTATTTGTAAAATGACTTTAAGAGTTTCTAAAAGGACATCAATGGTATGTAATCTAAGTTTAAGGGGTTGTAAAATGACTTTAAAGGTTTTAAAAGGACTTCAAAGGTTTGTAAACGAACTCCACGGGTTTGTCAAAGGAACTCACGTGTTTTAAATATATTTCAAAGACTTTTAAAATAGTCCCAAGGGTTTGTAAAAGGGCTTCAAATATCTGTAAAAGTACTTTAAGCGCCTACTAAAGGACTTTAACGGTTTGTAGAACATTTCCTCGGTTTGTAAAAGGACTTCAGTGGTTTGTAAATGGGGCTCAAGTGTTTGTAAGATTATTTCAAAGGTTCTATTTGACATAAATGGTTTGTAAATGGAGTTCAAGGGTTTGTACCAGTACTGAAAATGTTGTAAAAATACTCCATGGGTTTGTAAAGGCCTTTACGTGGTTCTAAAAGGACTTTAATGGTTTGTAAAACTACTTCAATCTCTAGTTTCTATGATCTTTACCTATAAGGACTTATTTTCATATTATATTCTTATGTGGCTTTCTGAGATCACTTTAACTTCCTCCCCTTTAGCATATACATTTTATCATCATCCTCTCAAAGTTTTGTCAATTAAATATCATTCCCCAAAACTTGGGCAACAAAGATTAATAATAATTTATTGAAAATAAAATCAATGATCTAAATATTTTCGGTTAGGTTAGGTTTTCGCAATTCAACATCTTTCTCCCCACTAACCTTTCGCAATCAGGCATCCTCTCCCCTCCCCTCCAGTTTTTCGAAATTTAATATCCTTCCTCCCTCTAACTTTTCTCAATCGACATCCCCATACCCCAGATTTTTTAAATTAAATATCTTACCCTTTTAAATTTTCTCAATCAAACATCATCCCGTCTAGAGCGGAAGAAATATTAAATTGATCTATTTTCTGATATAACTTAAATTAGTGCTTTTCTAGAAGAAAATACCAAATCCAAAGTATATCTTTAATGTTAAGTTGCATATCTAGTAGTACCTTTACTTCAAATTTTAAAATCACCTAAAACCATTAAATATAAGCCATTTTTCACAATATTTTTGCCTTTAAAACCAGTCTTTTTGTCTACTAACCAATTGGTTTAAAGAAAAATTGGTTTGTTTAAAAGTTCTAATACACCAAAATTACCTGAAAATATCCCTTTACTCTGCTAAGCTTCGAATAATTTCCTTTACCCCATTCTTGAATAAAAAAAGAAAGATTATTGAATAAACTAGCTAACAAATTTTAACTTTGTCTCTGCTACGTGAGTAAATGTTGTTGTAACTAACTAATTTTGGTGCGCTGATTCCAAATCTATGGCTCACTTTGTCACCTTGGATCAATTAATGATATAATTATTACGAGTTTGAGAAGAATGAGACGTTTCTAGACAAATGATTGGAATCGGGACACCCTATTTGACATTATGTACGTCTTTTTGCAGACCCAGACAAGATATGTATTACATATAAAAGAAGTAGTACTTACCTAACTATAAATTTCTTCAAAAATGTTTGAGACTATTGCTCTTGTATGTGGATATATGATCTTCCCGCTGTAGGAACCAGCAGTAGTCACCCGTCATGTTTTCGTTGAAGCGGCCTTAATACCTGTTTTCCATCATTGCGATATCTCGGTGGAACCTTTTCCCATGTTCGTCACTAATATCACACATATTAGATGGAAAGAAATCTAGACGCGAATGCAAGAAATGCATCTTAAGAGACATCCCACATCCCCATTCGTTTATAGGCCTTTAGCATGTTGTCCATTATTTCTTCATAGTTTTCAGCCCTATGATTACCAAGGAAGTTCTGCACTACATGGAGAAATTAATCCCATGCTGCCAATTAAAGTGGAGTTAGTTTATTTCTGAACTCCCTGTCACGTATCAATTCTCTGATCTTCGACCCTACAAAAATGCCAGCTTTAAGTTTAGCATCGGTTTTCTCTGCACCAAATTTCTCTTTGAGATACTGGAATCCATCAGAATCATGGGCCATTGCTTTAACAAAATTTGTGATAAGGCCAAGTTGGATATGAAGTTGTGGAAGGTAGATCTCCTGTGGATGTACCAAAGGCATGTTCTTCACATTGTATCGGCCAACTATGTGTTCTTCTCTATCGGGCCACTTTTTGACAATATAATGATTCCTGTCGTCACGGCTGTTCCATATGCATAAGAAGCACATATTCTTTGTATATCCTAGCTGCAGTCCAAGAAGTAAATAAATTACATCTAGATCGCCACATATATTCCAGTTATGATGCGAATAATGAACACCTTCCAAAATAAATTTCATTGAATCATATGTCTCTATCATCCTAACAATAAGTGCGAAGGAATTGAAGGTTATTTGGTACCATTGTGTAGCAACACAGTTTTGAGGCTAGCAGTGCGCTTCCATCGATGAATAGTCTCCATTTATCAGGTAAATGCTCGTTTCCTAGCTGATTCATGAGGCCATTAACATCAGTACAGAAACAAGTACCATCTTTTTCTTTATAGAAGGCATCTAAGGCCTCATGACGTTTACGGAAAGTAAATATTTTTGCATCGTCCTCTAGAAGATTCCATTGCTGTAGTCTGGACCCCAACAGTTCTGCTTTCGCGTTTAACAATGAGAAATCCCTCACCAAATCATTCAATCTTTCTTGATTTATCAACTGGATCTTCTTTTCCTTAGAACCATCCTCATACATTTCATCGTCATTGTTATCCTCCTATTCAGGCGATGAATCATCTTCTTTAACTACACTAGATGATGGAGGAACTGGGATTGGCATCTCCATATTATGAAGGACTGGTTTTATAGCTGACTTACAATCTGGATATACAATTTTTGACTTGTACTTATTTGAAAATCCCGCAATATTTTTCATACAAAAGTAGCAAACAAAAAAACATAATTCGTTGGTACAGCAAAAGGCATCCCCTTCCGTTTGCCATTTAACCACTGTGTGATCCCCG
Organism: Ceratothoa steindachneri; assembly: GCA_963969495.1. Lineage (NCBI taxonomy): Eukaryota > Metazoa > Arthropoda > Malacostraca > Isopoda > Cymothoidae > Ceratothoa > Ceratothoa steindachneri. The sequence goes on from OZ018330.1 coordinate 71,090,262, forward strand.
TATAACACAAAGTACAAGATCTGTGAGGTACTAAGGGCTTGTATTGGTCACCAACTTTACAACTAAAATAATAATTGTATGCAGTTTTCACTCTTTTAGCTAAATTTTTCCGCTGGTTGCTTGGAGTATATCTTCCACAGATATAACAAAAGTTTTTCTGGGCTATTTATACATCCTCGCTGATTCATGTATATATCCTGTTATATAATTTTCTACAATCTTATTTCATTTACAAATTAATTTAGAGATAAATCCGAAAGAAAAATGTAATTAATCACTGTATGTAAATACCGTTTCAACACCACTACTATAATGGCTAAAATTGACAACGTGATAAAGCAGGAGTGTAACGCAGGAACCAAACACACACAACACATCTACGGTAGCCGAAGCAACAGTGCCTATATGTGTAACTAAAGAGTATGTGTGTAACTGAGGAACCTTACGTGATAGAACAATTCTGATTACAGATTCGGAATCAGCATACTCGATTTAGTATAAATCACAAGCTAATACCCAAGTAGCAAAATCATTGTTGACTAGTGTAATACATACCATTCAACCATCAGCTGAAGATTTGCCCGATACTGTCGAAATATTTCTCGCCTCTGAGACACTTGCGACGAATCAAGATTCTTCCCCAAGACCCAATTGTATTTCATTTCTTGCAACGCCTCGACAAGCTAAAGAAAGAAGGTAAATTAAATTTGAATTTGTATCTTTACATTCATTCTCGCTTGGAACAGTTGTCAATCAAATCAATCATTTTATTCAATCTCCTCACTTATTTTTTCATTTGGCCGCCATTACTCATTTTCTTCAACTTATAATACATAAGCAACAATTAATTAGCGTCATTTAACTCCATGTCAATTCCTTACTTTCTCATTATGTAATGTTCCTGCACCTGTGCCATTCCGACTTCAAGTGGTGTATTATTCTGTATCTTATTCGTTTTCCAAAATTGATCCATGCTCCTCTTTTTAGTTGCGTGCGAGTCTAGGCGTGAGCGACTCTACATCTCACTATGTCGGTCGGTTGGTCCCGGTTTTGCTTTTTTTTGTTTTCGTAATAAAATTGTGACTATTTAGCCGATTCTAACGAAATTTGAAAACCTTATGTTGTTTTATATTTTCTTTCGAATGATAGAGTTACCAAGGTTCTCCCAAGGTTACTCCGAAAATTATTAAAAGTTTTGAAGGTCGTAAGGTCATAAATCAGAATAAGTGAAAGCACGCGACTTTTTGGTCAGCCGATCTTGTTTAAAACTGTCATTAAGGCCATAACGACGCCTAAACTTTGCCTGAGGCAGTTATGATGTTCTGATATACACTGTGTCATGCTATTACACTCTCGTTGAGACGTACTACTCTTATTTAAGTCAAAATTTGTAATTAAAGGCCAAATGTCTAAACCAGGATTGATTTGTCTTAGGCTAAATGTTACCTGATCGCTGAAATTGACAATGAGTTTGCCGTTATGTATCTTGAGCAATGGTTCCTCAAGAGCTTGAGAATGATCCTCCTGCGCCAAGTCCTTCCATTCCTGTTCAATGCATGCTGCAGTGTTTTCCAAGTCCTGAAGGAATTCTTCCCAAAACGCCTTAAGGGAAACCACTTCGTCTGTGCCTGATATCCTAGATCAAACAAAAACTGGCATGACGAATTGAGGCGGAATAAGAAAGTGCAAGGTTTCAGTTTATGATAAAACTAAAAATGTACGCGTTTCCAAACACCAAAGAAAAATACTATAGGAATAGCACAAGACCCCCAAACTTAGAACATATACGGGCAAGGAGAAGAGGAATTGAACAAAACAGTAAAAAATATGAAGGGTGTTAAGAGGAGAGCAGTACTTAAAATATAACGGAATACTTTGTCATAAAGACAAATGATACGGGAGCAAAGAGAACTTTTAAACCAGTTATTTGGCAGGTATATCAAAGAATTCGTTCGAAGGATCTTACGTGTGTTGCGTTAAGAACAACCGATTCATGTTGGACTCCGCACGGGATTTCACTTGCTGGACGAATTTAAGGTTTCCCACTAGAGGCGGAAAATTCTTATACTGGAAAATCTTGGTCGGAGGAGCAAGAGAAAAGCTTACATCAGAGGGTAGGGATGACTCTTCACTCGTTCCCAAGGTATCCATTTCAGATCGTTTAACTATGCATTCTGATTTCTTGGCTTCTGCTCGTTTGGCAAACTCGTAACTACTTCGCCAATTTTCAAAAATACCCTACAATATATAGATTGATTTTAAGTACCAAATATGAATTTATTATGAGGTAAAAAACGATTTTCATAGTTAAAGGTTACTACAAAATAAGACAAGCGTTAAAATGATAATGATAATTATTCGACCTAAAAATAATGTAAAGAGAAAGTTGTCCGATCTAAATATATCAAGATGGAAAATTTGTGTAATCTGAAGAGTAATGTTTACTCAGCGCGTAATTCAGAGGCAGAAATGAGAAAAACTTAAAGTATAGAAAGGAAAGGGTAAGGGAAAAGAATCAAGGTTGACGATTATAATTAAACGAACCTTGCAAACCGTAAATTGGTTTGCTCACACATAAAAGTGTCATAAAAATAGCAATTGTTCATAACACTACCACGCTGCAAATTATAACAATTTAGATTTGAACTATTAAGCTATCCGTTCGATGAACAAAATAATATCGGGAAGGTTATAATAAATACAGATTTTACTCTGTACAGTCTCGGGCAGTTGCTCATAGACAATTGATTTTCTACACTCGAATTCTTCAACTTTCATTTTAACTAAGGAGAAGAAAATGGACGTGGCTAAGCAATGTCAATTGTTTTTTGGCCAATTAATGGAAAGTAGAAAAGTCGGGGTCAATATTTCGAATATTTGGAGTTAGGCTGGGGACAACCCCTTGATATTATGAAAGAAATGTTGCATAAAATATATAGAAGGAGTGGTGATGCCCCCTTGTCGTGGGACGAGAGCTTGTGTGTACTTTGACTTTTCGAGCTATGTCGGCGGGGGTTACTCTCTTCTGGGTGCTCCTGGTAGGGCTTTCCTTGTCGATTTGGTCGGAAACGAGGTCCCAGACTAAGTGCGTCCTTCCTTACTTTTTTCTATTGTATCTTCCTTTTTCACTTTTATCCTATATCTTCCACTTATTATACAAAAAGAAAACAAAATAACCTACTCCTATCATGTCACTCTTACCCTCTTTTACCTCTATCTACCTATAAGGATCTGACAGCTACCTCATGCGTCATTAGAGAGGCTTTGGAACCTCTATAAACAACGCCAATCGACGCTCACTGGTTGCGAGAGACTAGGACTAGAGGTGTCCTAGGCGTTGGGGCACGTTGAATGGGATAAGGGTAGTGCCCAGTTAACCCCTTCCCTGGCACGTAATTATTGACCATTCCCAGAGACCGTTGACGGGTGCCTCTGGTAGCTTCGGTCCGAGGTGACGACCCTTTGTTCCCAGGTTCGTTGCCAGGCCAATAAAAAGCCTTGGGTTGAGTCTCTTAGTGTGGCGGGATATCCATTGAACGCTGCTCCGAGATCTTGGCCGTTGTGAAAGGAACTAGTAGAAGTTTAGTACGGGGCGTGTTCAGTTGTTCACCTGGTAAGAAATCGATGGCCCCTTCGGGGACCGTCAGTGCAGCTTGGTTGGGAGCCACAGCACGCCGAGGTTTAACGACTCGGTCGAACGAACAGCAGCACATGAAGCGTGCCTTCTGAAAGATCCGAAACGTCTCCGATCGATAGGCGAGAGCGACTTACGCATGGAGAACTCACCAACCCCCATTTTTTATTATTGAGGCCAGAAGGATAAGGGGTGCGTGGACTTCCCGGAAGGATGTTTTTCGAAATGCCACCCGGGAAGTATATGCACCGAATGCATTCTTACAGGAGAGGTTCGAGAGGCAGTGGCACACTGCAATGAACTGAAAGATCTCTTCACAACCTCCGAGAAAAAATCTAGGGCACTGGAAACTAAACTGCTGACCCTAGAAACGGAGCACGCGCTTCAGATTTGGCGTCTCGAAGAGAGAATCCAAGAGCTAGCCTCTAAATTAGAGGCCCAGTCAGCTCAAGCTCGAGACGAAAGTCCCACTGACTTGGGTGGTTCCGCCGATGAGACTCCGACTTAAGGAGCTGAAACTGCACGGGCAGTGCCACTTCAGCCATGCGGAGAAACTAAGAAGAGAAAGAAAAAGAAAAAAAGAAGAATAACAACGACCATAATGCAGCTCACTCCAGTGTAGAGGATTCCACCGTTACTAGTGGGCAAGGGAAAGTGGAAAAAGAAGAAGAGAGAAGAGAAACAGAAGAAAAGAAAAATGAAGATCGTAAAAAAGGGAAAAGAAGGAGAAGAAAGACAAGGGAAATACGGAGACGAAAGAGAAAAGAGATAAGTCTCTGGCGAAAGAAAAGAGTGCAGACAAATGTGCGAGGGTCAACCTTATTGGGGACTCTCAAGCACGGGCCCTGCAACCCCTTCGCAGGAGTGTGAAGGTAAGTTTCCTTCCAGGAAGGTAAAACCAGCAGATCAGAGTAGATGCGGAGAAATCTCAGATTTCTGAGAACTCAGTCGTTGCCCTAATGGTAAGTGGCAATGACCTCTACCTCAGAGGAGGGAGGATAGGCCCCACATAATAGATTCTCAACACAGTCATGGGTGCTGTGGACGGCTGTGGGCTTAAAACACTCAGACGTGTAGTGGTCGGGATGCTTCAGAAAAAAGGTCTAACCTTAATCGACGCCTGGGAGATTTGTGTACGGCGGAAGGGGTCTTTTTTGCGGACCCTTACCGCACCTTCTATGGTAGAAACGATCTCTACCAAAGGGATGGAGTACATCTTTCGTTTAAAGGAAAGGCTGTACTCTGCAACATGAGACAAGATCTCGTAGAACGGACCCTAAGGAGTGTCAGGCCCAGAGTGAAAGCGGACGTATGCCAGTACACCCGTGTCACTCATGGAACAACCTTCTCGGAGGTCGCAAAGAGGGAAGCTTACAAAAAAATAAATAAGCCGGGAAACGAAAAAGCGTAGGAAGTCCTACACTCAGGACTCCCTGAAAGTTCTTTTGTTCAAGGCGAGGTCAATCAGGAACAAGTTTCTTGAGCTGCGTGGCCTCGTAGCAACATAAAAACCTGATATGGTGGCCATAATGGAGTCGTGGATAAAAACCTCAAGCCGAGATTTTTAAGGTAAATGCACGATTCCCGGTTACCAACTCTTCCAGAAAGATAGACCAGACAAAGAGGGTGGCGGTGTGATGTTGTATGTCAAGGATACTCTCAACTCGACAGATTGCAACATCGTATCCGACCATGAGCTACTAGGTGTTGACTTAGAGATAGGTGCTGCCAGATACAGGACTCTGGTGTTTTACAGACCCCCTACCCAACTCTTAGAATAGGACAGGAGTCTGTACCAGCTGTTGAGCGAACTTGTAAAAGACAGAGTGTGTATCACCATGGGTGACTTCAATACCCATGTTGACTGGACAACCAGAGAACCCTGTGGCAAGAACGCACTACTCCTGGAGTTCGTGAACAACGAGTTCCTGACTCAATGGGTGAGAAAGATAACAAGAGGAGATAATATCCTCGACTTGGTTCTCACCTCTGAGGATGACATCGTTGAGGACCTCTCTGTTGGCGAAGAGCTCGATAGCAGTGACCATCGACGAATTAGATTTGTAGTCAAAGTCCCCAAGGCAGAGCCTGCAACTAGTAAATCGAGTAAACTTGATTTGAGAAGAGCAGACTTTGCAGGTCTTCATGCTGGACTGACTGACGCGAGGTTAGGAGTGTGCAAAGCTGTTGAAGACTCGTGAAAAAGTTTCAAAACCACATTCATGAGCCTTCAATCGCGTTTCATCCCTCTGAAATTCCCTCGTTGGTCTTCTATTCAACCAAAGTGGTCTAATCGAGAAATCGGGCAACTGCTTAAGGAGAAGAGAAATGTGTACCGGCAATCGAAGATCTCGGCTGACCTTGACGAATCCCGGAGGCTAGCCAGGAGAGTAAAGTCCAGCATAAGGGCGGCTAAGCGGTCTTATGAACTCTAAGTGGCGAGACTTTGTAAAGAGAATCCCAAGGAGTTCTTTGGATATGTGAACAGCCGTAAACCAATCCATCGAACGATTGGTCCTTTGAGGAATGAGGAGGGGACATTAACGCACTAAGATGCAGAAAATGCTAACGTCCTCAACGACTCTTTCTCTTCAGTGTTTACTGAAGAGTGTGGTACCACCCCCCAGCCAACGGATTCCTATTCGGGGGAAAAGCTGGAGGATTTGGACTTCACCGAAGGAGAAATAGAAAAGAAGATCACTGACCTAATGACGAATGAGTCACCTGGCCCGGATAGGTTTCTACCTAAATTGTTGAAAGAAGTGCGCGATCAAGTGTCACGACACCTGAGCGCAATCTTCAACATGTCACCAGGACCGAATGAGTTCCTAGAGACTGGCGTGAAGCATAGGTGACTCCTATCTTCACGAAAGGAGACCCTAGCCCTAGCCAACCGTCGAACTACCTACCTATCAGTCTGACTTCGATAGTCGGTAAACTCATGGAAAGCATCATGGTGGACAAAGTGACGTCGTATTTAGAGTCAAACCTGTTACTGAGGAGTTCCCAGCACGGCTTCCGAAGGCAACGGTCATGTCTGATGAACCTTGTGCAATTCTTCCACTTCGTCTTCAGTGAGCACGATCGGGACAGGGCGGTGGATGTGTTCTATTTAAACTTTCAGAAAGCTTTTGATAAGGTACCACACTGCCACCTTCTTCGGAAAGTGCAAGCGCTGGGCATTGACGGAAAAGTAGCCGGCTGGATCGAGAACTGGCTAAGTGGCAGACGGCAACGGGTGGTGCTGAATGGACAGGCTTCTGAGTTACTAGCGGCGTGCCTCAAGGTTTTGTCCTGGGACCACTACTATTCATCATCTATGTCAACGACATGGACGGTGACATGGTTGCGAAGATTTCTAAATTTGCCGACGATACCAAACTTGGTATGAACGTTGCAAAGGATGAAAATACTGCCCGCCTGCAGGAAGATCTTGAGAAGATTGGGGAGTGGTCGGACCCGTGGCAAATGCCTTTTAACGTGGGGAAATGCAAAGTGATGCATATCGGCCACCGAAACCCTCAATCTCATTATATCCTTAAGGGCACTGCTCTTGAATCGAGTGACACTGAGAAGGACGTGAGTGTAACTATAACTAGTGATCTCAAGTTCTCGAGGCGGAGAAGAAATCCCAAAGGATGCTAGGCTATATTAAGCGCCAGCTTGGATATCGGAACAAGGAAATAGTACTCTGTTTGTACAATATATTTGTCCGACTGCACCTAGAGTATGCCGCACAATTTTGGAGTCCTTCATTTCGAAAGGACATCGCGAGATTGGAACGCGTGCAAGCCAGGGCAACCAAACTGATTCCCTCTATCAGACATAAAAGTTATGTAGATAGATTAAGGGAATTAGATCTTTTCTCGTTTGAAACCCGTAGACTGCGTGGTCAGCTCATCGAAGTTTTCAAAATACTTTGACGGTTTGACAATATTGACTGCAGGTATATTTTCAGCCTTAATGAGAGCAGAACAAGAAATCACGGCTTCAAACTTGAACTGAAGTGTTATAACCGCGATCTGTGGGGAAAAAAATTTACGTACAGTATCTGCGGTAGCTGGAATGCATTTCCGATGGAGGTTGTCAACAGAAATTCTGTTGACCAGTTCAAGACAAGAAGACTAGACAAAGTCTTGAAAAGTGGCCATTTAGGGAGGACGTAGGGCAATTGAGCGGGGATGTACCTGCTCGAGAGCTAGTCCAAAGGTACCCTCGTTTAATGGACCGTGAGGTCTTCTAGGGTACTTATTTTCCTTGTTACCCCGTTTTTGTATATGAAGGAATTTTCATTAACCAACAAAACAACGCGACGTTCCGAGCGGAGCTAAGCTCGACTAGAGGGCAGCTATACTTCATTCAAGTATCTACTTAAGCACTACCTGCACCAAAGTTAATTTTAACTCACTGGTTCACATGGCAAATCAAAACACCTAGGTTTTATTACTGGGTTTTTATAAGGAATGGGGGTCAAGTGAAATTCGAAAAAATCTGGGTTTGGGGTATATTTTCAAAATTTCTTAAATTACACGTTTTTTTTTCAAGATATGAACGCTACATAACATTATTTTATTCAAAATTCATATTTATGTTTATAATTTCAAAAAATATGTATCAAATTAAGGTTATTTCTCTGATACTAACTCATAATTCATCTCTCCTTCTACAGGTTATAACTATCATGGGTACCCACAATTCTCGACGATGATACTTTTGAAGTCTAATAAACTCATTAATTATTAAAATTATAAAAATAGAGATAGCTATTTTTTTACGTTATTCTAATGCTTGTAGCGTTTGTTTGTTTTGTTAAAACCGAGATTTAAAATTGGGTTTTTTTAAAATTGGGGTTTGGGGGCTTTTCTAAAATTTTGGAGATTTTGCCAACCCTACCACATGGTCCTTATGTGGTGCAGCAATAGTTTCAAATAATTTATACCCGGTGTGTTAAAAGAATAAGGGCAGCGTTCCCAAGATGAGGCAAAAGTAGTTTAGTTCTCGCTCCCCTTCTCAATTATAGCCAAAGGAGTTGAAGAAAAATGCTCAAACCAAATTATAACTGCGAAATGCAAGCAAATATTAGGTTGAGGAATAAGTTCTTGCGGTTTTTTTAAATGTTGTGTTAATTTAAGTTTTGTTGACGTGATTTTTGCACATATTAAGAAACAATAATAAATAATGAGAGCAAAATTTGAAAAGGTTAGGCTACGTCTCTTAACAGCCTAGACTATTAGGCTTTTGTTTAGGCTACGTCTTGAAGTTGAGTAATAAGTCATTGCGGTTTATTTAAAAGATGTGTTAATTTAATTTTTGTTTTGTACCTTCAAAATGGAATGTCAAGTTGAAAGAAAGGCGCATTTTCGACACTTGTTGTTATTCATTTTCAATCGAGACGGGAACAATGCAAACGCAGCCAAAGCTCGTCGCGATATTTGTGGTGTGTACGAAGAAAATGCTTTATCAGAAAGGACAGCTCAATGGTGGGTTTCACGTTTTAAAAACGGTCATTTCAATCTTAATGACGAAGACCGTTCTGGTCGCCCCATTAAGTTGGATGAAGATCGATTAAACGACCTTCTTCATGAAAATCTTCGTCAATTGACTAGAGAATTGGCTGTAAAATTGGCGTGTGATCAGAAAACTGTAGTGAATCACCTTCATTCGATGGGAAAAGTTCAAAAACTCGGTGCATGGGTTCCGCACGCTTTGAATGAAAGCAACAAACTTCAACGCTCCACGATTGCCGCAGGTTTGCTTGCTCGTCACAAGGCTACTCGTGGATATAAAGACAGGTTTCTTCACCGCATCATCACTGGCGACGAAAAGTGGTGTGTTTATGTCAACATGAACCATTGAAAACAATGGCTTAAACCCAATAAAAAACCACTTCCGCGATTAAAGCAAGGACTTCATCCACGAAAGACGATGCTGTGTGTGTGGTGGGATTATGAAGGCATCATTCTTTATGATCTTCTTGCGAACACTGAGATTGTCAATTCAGAACTTTACGTTCAACAAATGTATCGACTCGCCGAAGCTATTCGTGAAAAGCGACCTCATCGACGTTATGGAGTCCTTCTGCAACACGACAATACTTGTTCTCACATTGCCAATTTGACAACAAAAGACGCTATCCAAACGCTTAATTGGGAAATTCTGCCTCATCCTCAATATTGGTCAGACTTGGTTCCATCGGATTTCCATCTGTTCCGATCGCTCTCCAACAATTTGCGCGGCGTTTCGTTCAATACTGATGTGGACTTAAGAACCTGGTTAGACGAATTCTTCGAGTCAAAATCCAGAGATTTTTATTGCAGAGGCATCGAAAAACTAGTTGAACGTTGGAAAAAAGTCGTAAATAACAAGGGAGAATACATTATTGATTAAATTGCATATTGGTTTCAATTAAAAATTAAGTTTTTCTAAAATTGTTAATGGTAATGAATAAATTTGATAAAACCGCAAGAACTTATTCCTCAACCAAATAATTCAGCCCAAACCATATTTTTAGCTACTTAAATGGATAAAATGAAGACCATCAATAGTACTTTTTCCAACAATTTTGTATATAGAGGTTCATTAAGAAATTGGTAAACTTAGGGAAAGTTTAAAGAATAAAAGCTGCAAAATCCAAATAAACTATTAATAATTATATAAAGAGAAATTGCAATAAAGTCTCCCGAACCTGCCTTTCGTATCGCTATCTTTGGGCAACTACGACCTGAAAGGAATTGCTTTCACTCTTGAACGGGGTAAGGTTTAAGAGAATTCCCAAATTCCCCGTGACTTCTAGTTTCTAGCGCTAGAATTAGTCTATTCTTATAGCCAGTCATTATACTTTACCACATCCATAGAGGGAAATCAGAGAGAATTAAACATACTTCAAGTTTCTTTAGCCCCGTACGAAAATGCCCCCGATGGTTACATAAGCTTTCTTTTTTTTAGTGGAGAAACTTTTTCTTCTCATTAAGATAAAAAAATCATGGAAAACAGAATTCAGCTCTGAATTTATGGAATAAAGAACAGAAACACATTGGAAAAATCACTTGGTCAAATGAATGAATTTGAATGAGGGAATCTTGATAAATGATAATCAATTTTAATTAAATAACTTGCCTCCACTTCCATTTTATGGAACCGGTTTTTTAAATTTCAAAGACTGCCGTGCATTACAAAATATAATAGCTTTTGAAGTATCGAGACAATCAGAAACTAATTACTCATTGGTTGAAAGTAACGGAGGATCTTTTATGGGGCGGGGGTCGATTATTACAATTCTACTGAACGCACCTTAGTCAATCTCACTTGATCTTCTTAAAAACTTTCATTGCTAAGGAAAGACTGGTTTCATTTTTGACTACGGTAAAACCATTCACTTGTGTTAACGCCAATGATATTATGGGATTAGAAAAAATCTTTCCTGTGGCGATAAAACCAAAGAACTACATCTTTATATTTAGCTTTATTAGTTTTTTGAAAGGGCATTCTTTGACATCGCCTCCATTTCACTGTTTTCATCCCTTCTATTTACATTTTGCATTGTCTAAATAGCCACGATTTCGTTTCAAAATTAAAACTATTAATCTGCTGCCTTATCTTTTTTTATTAGCAAGACGACAATTCTACATAGGCGAACCGATACTCGCCTTTGCTTCTTCCAATTCAGTTCGAAGGAGTTTCATCAAATGAGGAACGCACTTCAAGTATTCATCTCTGAGAATTGGCCTCTTCAACATAGTCCCAAGAAGTTCTACAACCTTAAAAATTGATTATTTAAATTAGACATTTTATCATTTTGCAAAATGTGAGTCATTCGCACTCTCGATTACTGTAGAAGAAAAAATGATCATCAACCCGTTTCTAAGCGGGTTGTCGCAAATTTATAAAAGTGAATTCGAGTGTATGCATACGAACGAGGCTCGGTGTTTCAAATATCGTATATAAAGTTACCTCTCTCTCTCTCTCTCTCTCTCTCTCTCTCTCTCTCTCTATATATATATATATATATATATATATATATATATATATATATATATATATATATATATATATATATATATATATATATATATATATCAATCCGGAGTAAATATCCGAGTAAGATAATCCCTATAAATATTTCTTTTCAGATGCCTCCAAAAGGGACACAGCAGGAAATTCTTAATCAGTCTTTGCATACGCACACAACGAAAATGTTTCATCGGAACTACTCACACAACAAACATCTTGCATTATGCCGATACCAAGCCACGCCCATTAATTCATCTGAGATTTTAACTCCGCCTAATGGTTTTGACTTATAAAAAACAAAGGTTAGCCCTATAGAGACAATACTCTTTGATAGTCATTCATTACCACCTGTTCATCATTAGTCTCCGACTATACTCACGTGCAGTCATTAAAGTATCGACCGCTTTCCACCAGATTTCAAATTCATGTTCCTGAAAAACTTACATCCAAACTACATTCATTATTGTGCCTTGATTGGAATTCATAAACTGGTCGAATCGGCAGCGCTATACTCTAATTCATTTATAAAGTGTTGTTAATTATTTATAAAGTTTTCATTATTAAAATGCTGTAAAGATTTAATTTCTCTCGCCTCTGCGGCAAAAGAGAAAGTTCGATTAATTTATGGTCTCTCGCCAAAACAGAGAGAAAGAGGAAAGAAAGTTACTGTCACAAGAGCTAAATAAATTTAGCTCATTCCTCAAAGGTAGCCACGAAAATATGTATGTATGTATATATATATGCCGACTTAATAACTACTGCTCAATGCTCTTTGAAATGGACAGCTGCAAAGGAGACTACGAAGCCGTGGTTAGCAGAAATGTACACAAAAGGCGTTCTGACTGCGTCCGTATGCCTGAGTTCAGCCAATAATTGCAAGATAGGGTGATAGAAAACCCAAGCAAGAGTTTCCGGGCTTTTGTAAGAAAGTTGAGTGTTGGAGTCGCCACACTGAAGCTGCCCCTGAATGAAGACCTTAGCTAACACTCTCAAGGGACTAATTCTGAAAGCCAAGCCCAAGGAGAACCACTTGAATAAGTTAAGAAGCTCATAAACAAGCTGAATCATCCCGTTGAGCCGGGGACGATCTGGTTCTTCTCAGATGAAAAAAAACTCTACCAGCACCAGTCTCCCAAACAGAGTACAATACGTGGCTTGCATACAATCCATGTAACGTTCCACGTATCATGAAGACCATATTCCGCCAAACTGGGATGGTATGTGGTTGTGAGTCCAGTGATGGTGATGCCATGCCATCCCATATGTTTGAGCAGGGTCTTAGGCTCAAATCAGACGGCTATGTATAGCTGCTGGAGATTGTGATCGATTCTGGGCTGAAAAGGGTTGATATTAGAAAGCCATACCTCCAGAGAGAGTCGGAAGTGATTGTAGCAGAATTTCTACGACTTAACCAGCCCCAATTTCTGGCCTCCTAGATCTCCTGATTGTGATCCCATGGCGTATTATATGTGAGGCGCGGTTGAGAAAGACCGCTGAGCCTGAGCCAATACACCCAAGGCCAAGCTGGTAGCCAAGATCATTGATATGTTCCAAGATGTTTCCAGTGAATGACACATGCGTCTTGAGGAACCGTCTTGAGGTCGTGGTGGAAGCTGAGGGCGGCTAATTTGAGTAAACTGTTGATATTTTTTAAAGATTTTAAAATATATATATATATATATATATATATATATATATATATATATATATATATATATATATATATATATATATGTGTGTGATTAGCTGGGTAATTTGTCACCGTTAACACCCCTAAATTCCAAGCATGTGCTTTGTGTGGAGTCTGTTCTCTCTACTTCTTATCATAGTAGACTCAGCTGTGCATCTTCCATGAAGGAAGCAATACCATGGCTGAAATCAATTCTCCTAAAAATTGGCAGAAGGAAAACGTTGCCCTTTGGTATTCATGCCGTGAGTTCAAATGAGAAGATCTTCGAGTAATCGATTGGGTGGTTCAAAGGATCAGGAAAGAGTTGGATGAGTCAGGCTGTGATTATGAGGATACGGCGTTCTAATAGGAAAAGAATCACTTCATTTGTCGCTGAGATCCAAGCCATCATGAACAACGATCCCAGCAAGACAATGATGTCCATAACCAGGGACGAGGGGGTGTCAGGGTCTCTCATCAGACAGATACTGCTGCTCGTACTCATACAGGAGGGAAAAGGGTAAGGGTCGCAGAAGGGGATAGTAACGCTGAAAGAACGTCCTGTGAACCTTTTAAACGCTTAATATTGTCTATATTATTAGAAAAAAAACACTTCAAAGGGAATACATATTTTACACATTTACTCATGTCCGACATAATTGATTTAATTTTGTTGATATAATGTTGTATCGAGATTTATTTGAGGCAACATGACTTTATTTCCTAAATATCATTTTTTTTAAATATAGAGGAAAAACCTTGTTGGACTTGAAGTTATAGAAATAGTTTGTAAGATAAGGATTAAATAGAATTCTTAATAAATTTGAATTCATCGTGAAGAAGGTTGACAATGGGGTAAATCTTCGTACACAAATCCTTTTCTCTGTTGGCCTTTTGGTGTCCTGCGACAACTCGGTTTACAGAGGGTAAATCCCAACTCACACAAGGGGAGAGAAAGCTTTCCTTCAGCGGACTTTATTTCTTACAATCTTTTTAACTTAGCAACATCTTTTATAAATACAACTTTAATAAAGTTTATTTCAACCCGAAAATTTTGGTAAGGAATGAATGAATTTAATTTGGGTGATTTTACAATTTACATTCTTCCCTTGAGACGTAAAAATGAATAGGTTGGGCAAAGTAGGGAGAATTGGGAACTGTAATGCATGCCAAGTTTCCAGCAACTGCGTTAGTTCTGGAAGTCTTGAGTAGTGAAGGAGATGTCATGCGCCACACTTTTTTCACAGGGCTTAAGACTTAATGCTGCTGCCTAAACAGAGGTTTGAGAAAAGATTGTAAAGCCCTGGATAGACAGAGTACGCAATGGAAGACTAAACATCTTCCAACAAGAAACTGCACAATCTCACAAGGCAAGAACAACCCAAGCTTGGAAACGTGCCAATTTCCACGAACATTTTGTCCCAGAAACATGGCCTCCTAGTTCACCCAACCTCAATCCACTGGACTATTACGTATTGGTCAGCGTCGAGAGAAAGGTCAATCAACACCCCTATAACACCGTTCAATCTCTCAAGTCAGCTATAACAAAGACTATGACCTAAGTTGATTAAAATCATCGAATTCAGGCATGTCAACGCTTCAGACCCTGAATTGAAGCCTTCATTAAGGCTAGTGGTGGGTCAATGATTACGGGGGAATTTTATGTCCTTAAATTCCTAGACGGCTTTATATATAAATTGCTTTTGCTCTTAACAGAAGGAAATATAGGAAATTGAATATTTACTCGGGATGTTTATAGAAAATTACTACCGAACTCACCCTAGGAACGAACTTAACGATTGCATAATTTCAGGTCAATTAAATGTATCCTTTTATATTATAAAAATGGACAGAGGTCAATTTATTAAATTAGGGAACTAGTTTCAGGATTCTCAAGACGGGCTACCGAGATTTTCCAGGAAGAAAGGAAACTGGTTTTTCTCGAAGGAAAACGCATCATCCCACAATCGGGAAACGACGCGGTGATCAATTGATTAGCAACAATCTAACAAAACAAATGCTAGTTAAAAGTTAATACTAATTTAATTCCTTAGCTTAGTTTCATATTAAATACGGGATTACATATAATTTATATTATAGAAATTCAGTCTGTCAGTGTTTTATTCGTCATCTTTGTCCCAAACCTATTTTTTTTCAGATTTCTCGGAACGGGAAGATCTGTTAGCATTTTGGAAAAAAGTTTAATATAGGAACCGCACTAAATAGGTTGGAACACACTCAATCAGCTATGCATAGGTTTGGAAAAAAATAATCCCAGTAATTGTTGTGAGGCAAGAAGACAAGTCCATAGCCAAAAGAGAAACTTTCTGTAATGAACAATCTGTGACGCTAAGTAGACAAGCTGGTATTCACACTGTGACCATGTATGAAATAACAGATGTGTTAGCTGACAAAAGGGAATATTTATCAAATGAATAATTGCGACAAATTGACTACACTCACCTTTGCATATTCTAGAATTTTGGCCTTACTGCAAATAAATATGAAATCCAAGAAAAGAGGTTGAATGTTTACGACTATCGGAAGAGTTGAAACAGGCTCTGTTACGCATAGAAAACAATGAAGAAAAACGAAATACCTTTTGCTCAACAGTGAATGGGTTGATAAGTTCTTACTCAAAGACCAAGCAGGTAGGTACCCAATTTAGGGAGCCTCTCCCTCCCCTGGGGCCTTTTTTTCCATCTTCTTGAGAAAGATCTGGCCGAGTCTGGTATGTCAGGCCTTGGAGCCTCTTCTGGTAGGAGGAGGGGTGGCTCACTCTATGCCATCGGAAAGGTAAAAAGCAACCAAGGAAAACAAGGCATTTATTCCTTCCGCGGGGGCTCAGGGAATAGTCGGGTCTTCTGTCGTTTAGGCAAGCGACCAAGATAAGACCGCCACGTCCGACCCTGATGCGTCTTCGGGCGGGAAGGCCCAGACCAAGACAAAAGACGCAAGTTCGCTGAGTGGAGGTTAGATTATATCGGTTCCACTCATTCTGAGATTACTTAGCGGTTTTGATCCCAATAGCTTCAAGCGCGTTTTACCTATTTGCTCTAGTGTTGGCACCAAGTTGGTCAAATGCCTCATACTCCGTCGAAGGAGAGCTTTAGCTAGATTGACCGATAGAGAGAACAAGGTGACCGGTTTATCGGACCTAAGCCCTATAGCGAATCCGGCTGATCCTTCCAAAGCGGCTATTATTAGTGCCCTTTTGACACTCGATTTGTGTGACACTACATTCTACCATGAAATTCGTGAAAGGAGTGATTTATACAAGGAAACTCGTGATGTGGAATACTCCTTAAAAGAATTCAACGAAGCTCGGACTGACCAAGGATCAGTCAAGGTCGAGCGCGTGATGAGAAAACATGGATGGGCGTAAAGACCGACCCCTGCACTCTTCCTCAGGTTCGATTGTGACAGGTTCCATGAGTCGATTAGTCCCGGTTGGTTTCACTACCACGTGAAGGCCTCCGTGCCATGCCGCAGAGATGTTACTACTGCCTTCGCTCATACTAATCGCTCCTCTAGACTTGCAAATTCGAGTATACCCTAAGGTTGTGTAAGATCTCCAAGGCCGTACACGATAAATCCATATCGTATATGGCCAAGAGTGTCACTTGTGGAGAGCAAGGTTGAGCGTGTGATGAGAAAACAGGAGGGGGCCTCGAGAACCAATCCTACACATTTCGTATCGTTTGATCGTGACAGGATCCCAGAAAATTACGTGTCTGGCGGTATCGATACTGTGTAAATGCATTCTAACCACTGCTGCAGACGTGGTAATACTACCAGTACTTCAGACATACTAATCGTAGTTGTAGACTTACAAATTCAGGTTTACCCAAAGGCTGTGTAAGGTCTCCAAGGCTGTATACTCATGAGAAGTGTATCAGTTACGGAGAGCCGCACCTTGTTTCTTCGAAGTAATCTGGAACATATCTCCTGAAAAATGAAATTGTAGCCGTTCAGGCTGAGGATCAGATCTCCCTTTGCGAGGCTAGGACTTGGTCTTGGCGTGCCAAGCTCTAACTAGTTCGTCTTAATCCTTAATATCAAAAGGCCACCTACGAACACGGTCTTTCCGCGAGTATTTGGAAGCCTTCTGCTAGTTCTACCTGCTACTGGCACTTCTTTGGTAGAGCTGGCGGCACAAAGGGTTCACACTTAGCCTGGAGTAAACCCAAGGCTATCCCTAATTTTATACCGTGTGATCCTTTCCTGTAAGGCGAAAGACCCGCGCGCTTCCACCTAATCGTTACACTTACAGGAGGCAAACTCCTGAGGGTAGTCATGAGGCCATCTTTGGGGACTACTTAATCTGTCATCCGAAAGAGCTTTAGCTCCTACGCTCCCACCCAAGCCTCGGCAGGGAGACTCGGAGAAGCGGGACCGCCCGAAAGAAGGACCCCCGTCTCCGAAGCCGACCGGCCGGTCAGAGGTATCTCGGAGTAGGGATGAAAAAACTCGCATAGTGAGGCCAACCTCCCGCGATAAGTCATTGAAGGCAACAGCGCCTTGTAAGGCCAACAGCACAGGGTATTATGCCTCTGGGAAACGTACGGTCATTTCTGTGAGGGTTTTTTCTTTAAAGATGGTCCCCCGCATCTCCCCCGAGCTAGGCATAGAAGGCATATAGTTTCAATGTAATTGCCGTGGACTGCAAGCCAACTGGGAGGAGTTGCGGAGGCCCGTCTCCTTCCATTCCTAATTATGTTTTTTTTGGCAGGACACCATGCTGGGTGTGTGCCCCCTGCCGACCTCTCAACCTCCCAAGGTATAAGGGTTTTGCGATCTCACGATCACAGGATGAGGTCTGGGCAGGAGGATTCGCGATTTACCTAAAGGCATGGTATCTCCCATATATTTGCTATGAATTGCTCCTCTCACGCCTAATTTTGGTTTGTAAGTGCTCGATGCTCTTCGTTGTCGTGACCAATTTCGCATTCAATTACCATTTTCTGGGTGCGGGGTCCTCATTTGAGGACAGTCAAAGTCGAAGAGTTTCGGTCGGTGGATGAGGCCGCCAGGTTTTTCTCCGGAAAACTCATCGCCGTAGGCCTAATTACTATTCCTAGAACGCATGTCCGTTTTGCACGCCGTCAGACAGAAGCGATATGTCTACAAGTGCCATAAACGCCACTCGCTCTTCTTAGCGAGAATACGTGTCTTCACTTAACGGGGAGACCTCTTCTGCAGAGGCGTGGAAGCGAGTCTAAAGGATTCATAGCAAGTTTTTGATGACCTCCATCCCGTTCTCCTGGAGAATGGGGCCGCAATCTCGGACCGCATGTCCATTGTTGAGTCTGTCAAGACCTTTTTATACACACTATCTTGCCGTGATGCTGCTTAGCCAACATCCAATGGACCATATAATGTCACTGAAGGAGTCGACTGGACTTTACTTTTAGAGGCGGATAATCACTCATCAACAGGTTAACGTTATGTGAGTTGCCCCTCATCGTGGCTTGAAAATTTGGTGGGAACACGGTGATATTCGCAACTCTTTTCCCTCACATGAGTTTCGGGCGCTGCATAAATAAAATAGTATGTAATAAAAAGTACTGCTGACTTTAATGGTTTACTGTCTCTTAATTTTAAGGCAAATGGCTGGAACGAGGGCATTTTTTACCTGATACAAATTTGCGATTCGTCAATTGTTTTCTTAGCAAAGAATTTAATCAGGAGTCTTGTCTTCAAAATCTACGAATTTCAGTGATAACATCTGTGGATTGGAAGAATTTGTGTTTCGAGGTGTGTGCCCATTGGCTCGCAGAACAGGACTTAATTGGTGCTCAAAGGTGCATCTTAGAAAGAGACGAGTCTAAAATCCAGTGTGGGCGTAGGATAGACGGTGCGAGGTTGTTTGGCAGAATAGAGCGGGACTTTAAAAAAAAATTATTGTACAGGGGCAAAATTAATCAGCCGAAACTTTAATCCCATTAACGAAACAATACATCAAGCCATGAACAAATATAATATCCGAGATGTGTAAAGCATACTCTACTATTTGCCAGAAACCCGAAAATTACACCCGTAAAATTTGTAACCACTAAAAAAAATTTGTAAATCCCACAAATCGGTCAATTCATACCCAGACGATCAACGTTTGTGTCAGGATATAAAACAGCGAATTCTGCATTCAAAGAATAGAGATGCCCATTACCCCAATATATTGCTAGATATCAATTCATGCCTGCACAGCCAGATGTTGTCACGGTACTGCCCCTTTTCCTCTCTGTTGTGGCTCAAGTTTGACCGCCACCTCCACTTCCACCTACAACCTCGATTAAAGATCGATTAAAAGAGAGGCGAGAATCGCAATTTTTCACGGGAAGCCACTTTTCTTCAGACATTACCCAAGAAATCCGGAATCATCTTTATTTAACTACAGAGTGAAGCAATAAAACCTTTCAGATCTTGAACGCCAATAAAAATGAAACAAACAAGATACATAAAATATTATTCCGGAAACGTACATCATATGTCATTGCGATAATCTTTTTTAAATAACATCAGTTAAATAACTGCCATGAAATTCGATGCAATAGTTAAGAGTCTCGGAAGTTTTCCATTGACCTGATGACCATGTCACGTGGAATCATCGCGATTGTTTGCGTTATTGCTGTCTTCAGGTCTTGCAAATTTCCTGGCCCGTGTTGGTACACTCGTGAGTTCAGGTGGCCCCACAGAAAAATAAAAATCACAAGGGGACAAATCTGGCGAACGTGGGGGCCACTCAATATCACCACGTAAAGACAAAAGATGATCCGGAAACAATTCTCGCACGATTCCGAGTGAACATCGAGATGTATGCGATGTGGCACCATCTTGCTGGAAACATACATCTTCCAGATCGTGATCGTTGAGTAACTCGTTGACTTCTGGGCGTATAAAATTCTCGATCAGTTTACAATCACGTTACCGGCATCGTAACACTGTCATCTTCAAAGAAAATAAGGACCCCCACACCAAAATCACCTACAACACACCAAACAGCAAGTTTCGGACTGTGGAGGGATCGCCGGTATAGTTCTTGAGAGTAAGTGTTAGACCAGTACTTAAAATCCTCTTTGTTAACCATCCCTGATAAATGGAAATGAGCCTTGTCACTGCAGATCAGGAATCGGTACCCTTAAGAAAATCAAGTCTCCCCTGCCCCCAGATTGTAGCTAACCGAAGCATTGTATTCCAGAAAGTTGATGCATGCATAGGCGAACGCACACCAAAGGAACTTAAAAAGAACTACAAACACAAAAGCCATGGGAAAAAATTCACGATGTTATAAAATGTGTGAATCGACTGATATCACGACCAAATCACTAAAAAAAAGACTACTTGCATACAGAATGATGATATTGGCGCCATAAATCGAATGTGACCAGTACATAAGCATACAGATGTGCTTAAAGTGAAACAAAACGGAACAACACAACCGTCAACTGCTATATCAGAAACAAAGAAATCTGCTCTGAATGCAGTGGACCTCACACTTGGAGGAACTGTATCAATACAATTTAAAAAATGTATTAACGGTGCTGCTAGCCATAGAGCAATGGTTATGCCCTACCCGATAAGAAAAGAGATAATCAGAAGAAAAGAAAATAGAAAGCCAGGAGAGGAAAAAACTAAACAGGATCCCTTACTCAACAGCAGCACCAAGGAACAACAACCAAACTACGACACTTACGTGTATACTGCACGCGCATTTGATTAATATTACAAACTCAGGAAGTTACGTAACAACAGTCAATAGCATGTTTCAAGAAAATGGTCTAGAACCGATGAGATTCCCCAAGGAGGTCGACTCATCTATTATTTTCAAAATCAACGTAACGGAAAAGACGAACAAAGCAATAATCAAAGGGGCAAAAGAAAAGTAACAGAAAGTGGAAAGAGAAAGGGAAAAACAGCGAGGGCACTGTGAGGGAAATACTTCCGAGGACACTGAACAGGAATGCACTGGGGTTACAGGCAAAAAAAACAACGTAAAAATTGAAAATCCAAATCAGTTAACAAAAGGAGTCCATCACCTAGGGAAGAATCGCACGAAGTCCCCTTGTATTCAAACAGAAGAAGGAGAACTCAGCGAATTACAAAATTAACCAGAAAAAGAAACACCGATAACTCCTTGCACTGGTTAAGACACTAGGCGGGAATCTACTAATCGAATATAAATGGACAATTGAAATATGGATCTTAAAGATATTACAAATAAACACATGCAGTTGGAAAGAGAAGGAAATTATATACAAAAACTTATTCAGAAATATTGACCGAGATGTACTCCTAATATTAGAACATAAGGAACAAAGAAAATGAGGGCATAAAGCTATCGAACTACAATGTTATTGTCACAAACCCTTCAGCAGGTACACACGACGGAGCTCCAATAGATATCAAGCAAGGACTACAGCTCAAAATATTTCAGGGAATTGAGATGGCTATTTAGCTATAGAATTCCAAATAAATTTAAGCAACATCATAGTCGCAACAGGATTGCGAAAGCAAAGAGAGAGAAAATGAGCTTAGAAATGGTCTGTCGGGACGGGTCCAATGCCTTCGACAAAGTTTAGCAGAGGTGTATGCAACCTAGGAATAAGACATTAACACTTGGAATGAATAACAAGATTGAAAGATTATTATGTAATTTTGTAACGGAGAGACGTTCTTATATTGAAATTGGACGTCATCAAGGGGATAAATTCGAGCTCGCTGCCAGTTTACATGAAGGCAGGTGTTTGAGCGCGTCTCCGGAGCTGGGTAGTATTTAAATACATGTGTATTTAAATACAGTTTTGTATATAGAACTGTATTTATAAACATTTAAATACTTTAATGAGTATTTAAATACAATGTATTAAATACGGTTATGGCCTTAAGAGTGAAGGCGTAGAGACAAATAGCAAACGGTGGTATCCTCTAATGAGTGGCCTAGCCATTTAAGCGAAGAGCTAAGTATATTGATTGACCCCAAATCATTCGTTTCCTGAGCCAAAAAAGAGAGGGAGAGGAACCTTTTTTTTTCACCTAAATTTTTCTAGTTATAAAATAATTTAAATCCCTATAAGCAGACCAAAACAAACCTTAAAGAAAGCTTCAGGACTTTGTGTTTTCTTGAGAGCTTGACTGACCACCAAACTGAGGCGTTGTTCCAAATGGCTCACTTTTCGACAGAACTGCTTGTATCCCTTCGTAAATTCCTTCTCCTCTGGATCCAAGCAATCGTACGTTGAGATGGAGAAAGCCGTATATGCCTCGTTAAATTCGCTTCAAACAGAAATGAAATTACGGTTATACGTGCAATGGTTCTTAATAACAAGAGTGCTAAATAGAATAATGCTAGCGTAGTATCCTTAAGAGTAATTAAAAATAATTGCTTACAAGGATAATAGTTTGAAAATACGTGGATTATAAACTAACTTCTGGATTGGGTTAAGGCCTAGACTAGTCAGATATGGTTAACAATTATGTAGATATAGTGCAATTTGGTTCAAATTAGCGGCGACTGCAATATACTATAAAACAAATTCTAATGAATGAGACCTTTCTGGGTGTTTTTCTCTCTCTTTCTCACTCACTCTTTCTCTCTCTCTCTCTCTCTTTATATATATATATATATATATATATATATATATATATATATATATATATATATATATATATATATATATATAGTTGGCCAGAAAGTCATGACTCACTTAGGGAGCGGAAAGAAAACAACAAAACTTTATGGAGCAACACCAACATTAGGTTAGGTTAACCTTACTCATTCGACTACCAGCCTCCGTACGCTGCTGATATTTGTTGCTTCTGGGCAGTGTGTATGCTCAAACCGACAAAAATAATTTTGCAAAAAAGTGGATTTAGAGTTTTGATTCGCCACTGTTACAAGCGAAAACTTTTTACAAGAGTTGCTGTGAAGGTATTTTGGGATACTGAAGAAGGTGGAGGAGCAAACAGTCAGGCGAAGGTCTCAAGGTGGTACAGACGTTTCAATTCCGAGGATCTTACCCTTGACAATCATTGGCAGCATTGAAATTTAAACCTTTTGCATGCACCCGTGATCTTGCAAAAGTTGTTTGAGTGCCATCCCATCATACTGGGCTGAACCGATTGCATCAAATGGATTTTGTTCACAAGAAGCCCCGAATGCATCCATATGACCTCACGAAGCACAAGATGCGCGTAGAGTAGAGATTTGGAGCCAACATCTGAATATCCTAATGGACGACCGATTCTGGATGTAAATTTTCACATCAGAAGAGAAGTGGGTGTACTTGGTTAATGTCGATCGGGAGAGGGACACCTCCTCCGCGACCAGAGATTCAACACTTTTGATGGAGCAAAGGAATCTTGTTTACAGTTTTTGATTCGAAGCCAGCTGACCGGTGTCTGAACAGATTTTGATGGTGTCCGGTCGCTAGAAGAAGATCGTAGAGATTGATTCACTTTATTTTGAAGAATAAATGTTGGTGTCACTCCATAAAATTTTGTTTTTTTCTTTCCACTTCCTGAGTCAGGAGTTTCTAGCCAATATATATATATATATATATATATATATATATATATATATATATATATATATATATATATATATATATATATATATATAAATGAAAAGAAACTCACAACTTGCACGTGAGTCAAAATCATGATAAATAACACCCAAAACGAAAATGGAAAAACGATTCCGAGCGCTTTCGTCTTTATTCTAAAAGACCTCTTCATTCCATGAAGATTTCTTTTAGAATAAAGACGAAAGCGCTGGGAATCGTTTTTCCATTTTCTTTGTGGGTGTTATTTATCATATATATATATATATATATATATATATATATATATATATATATATATATATATATATATATATATATTATATCACTCTCTCTCTCTCTCTCACCGATGATAATTTAATTTCAAATCTAAGTGTAGGAGATAAGTTTGGTAATAGTAACTATAATGTCATATATTTTAATATGAACGTACCATGCAACAAAATAAAATTATGCATTCCCAAGTTAGATTAAAAAGATCTAGTATGGAGGGGTTAAAAGGGAACTTAAGTAATTATAAACAAAGTTTCGCAATATAAATGAAATCTGGATTAATTACAAAGAAAATCTACTGAACAAACATTCGCAATTCATTTCATCAAAACCCTGGGAATTGGTCTTAACACCAACCACAATGACTAATAAAAGAAGTTAAAAAAAAGAACTAGAGACAGACAGAGCTTACAAGGTACTCAAATATAATAACTCTTACTGCAACAAAGAAAATATATCCAAATAAAAAGAAAATCGAAACGGAAATTAAAAAAGCCAAGCGAAATGAAGATATTATAGCAGCCTTAAATTGTAAGTTAAACAACAAAGAATTCTTCGAAATCTTAAATAGTAGGAAACCGATCAAAAATTGCATTTGAGATATCAAAGATAAGAATGGCGTTTTGCAGTTAAATAATGTAATTTAGCTACTGCATTTATCTAGTACTTTGAAACGGTATTCACCAATGATAAATCTAACATTAGTCATACACGAAACGGCGGATATTCTGGCAATAATACTCTAGAACCACTAAAGGTGCATAGTCAATGGTATTAAGAGGCTCATCGATAAAAAAAAACAAGGTCTGCTGATCAAGAAGTCGCGTGCTCTCACGAATTCTTATTTATGAGCTTACGACCTTCAAAACTTTCAATAATTCCAGCACTAACCTTGGGAGGACTTTGGCAATTCTATCATTCGAAAGAGAATTTAAAACAATATAAGGGTTTCAAGTTTCGTTAGAATCGGCCGAATAGTTATGATGTTATTGCCAAAACAAAATAATTCCCTGGATAACCTCGGGAGGACTTTGGAAATTATATCATCCGAAGGAGAATGTAAATCAACATAAGCATTTAAAATTTCGTTAGAATCAGCCAAATAGTTACAATGTTATTACAAAAACAAAAACAAAACAAAACGAGGACCAACCGACATAGTGAAATGTAGAGTCGCCTGCGATTAGACTCGAACGCGACTAATATATTACCTAGTCCCTACATAATCTTTACAAGGGTCATATAGCCGAACAAGTAACACAAATGTTTAATCTTTCCCTCGAAAGTAAAGTTGTCCCAGAAAATTAGAAATTGGCTATATATAAAAAGGTGGCAAAAAGTCTGCCAGCAATTACCTGTCAATAAGCTTAACATCGGTAGTAAATAAAATGATCGAGTGCCTTTATCACAGATAAAATAGTTAAACTTATTGAAGTGAATAAATTATTACGTGACTCTCAACACGGCTTTAGAAAAATGTATCGTGTTGAACTAATCTTGTAGAATTTTTCCACTACATTAACTCAGTATATGATATACATCAAGGTCAGCTGATATTTTTTATTCAGATTTTCAAAGAACATTTGACAAAGAAACACATGCCAAGTTAATGACAAGAATCCAAACAATAGAAATTATTGGAAACTTTACAAACTAGGTCGAGAGTTGGCTTACTAATGGCGGAGATTAGTAATCAATGGTTAAGCATCTGATTGGATACCTGTTAGTAGTAGAGTTCCACAGTGTACAGTGTTGCGGCCATTACTCTTTATTATACATGTAAACGATATTGACATCGGATTGCTATCAAAGATTTTGAAATTTTCTCATGATTGTAAGTTCGGGAAAAGGTATAATATTGATCATGTGGTTCGTTGGTATGTTAAGTAGTATTTGACATTAAACTTAGAGTAGTATAAAGTAGTACATAGAGGCAGCAAAAATCGCAAAGCTAAATACAGGATATCTGATATGAAAATGACATCACCGAAAAAGAAAAAAATCTATGCATATCCAGCTAGGTATAGAGGGGGAGAAGAAAGCCATAAATATACTAAGCAATATTAAAAGGCAATTTTAGCTACAAAAAGGAAACAATAATCTCGAAAACGAATAATGTACTCATGAGGCCCCAGCTGGAGTATGTGCACATATTTGGTCGCTATATTTAAGAAATGATATTAAGAGATTGTAAAGGGTTCAAACCAGAGTGACAAATTTATTTCAATTTCAAGAAATTACAATCAGGAAACGCGACTAGAAAAGTTAAGCTTATTCATCCTAGAAATTAGATGTATTTTGAAAGGAATAAAAAGTTCGACCACTCGAGCTAGTTTGAAATAAATAGAAATATTGCGCATAACAATGGCATGAAGTTTGTTCCCAAACAGTTTAAAGTTTACTGGTTTTAGTCCTCATATCGAGCGATGGAGCTTCTCAAGTGGACAGTTTAGAACAATTCTGTAGAAACTTCTTTTCGTATAGAATAGTTAGAGTGTAAAATTGGCTGACGGAAGAAATAGTTTTGATTAAAACAGTATAAACCTTAAAAAAAATTATACAAAGTTATCAGAAACTTAAAGTAGGGCTGCACCGATATATCGGTATCGGTTAAGCAAATATCAGCCGATAACCGATATCTAACATTAAAACATTTGTAACTTCAAGACCACTCAAGTTCAATGTTCATTACTTTATAGAGAAGAGGGTTTGGTGTTCGTCAATGAATGAGTGATTTTCCAATGATTATTTATCGGCAAGAGGGTTTTATTAGACTTTGGTTTGCTGCATGTTCCTCATGTTTTACGGTTGCATTGCCACATTCCTTTGTTCCGTATCAAGTGATTTTGAATTATAATTTTGGATTATACATATTTCCCCTTTTAATCTGAATTATGTGTGATATGTTGATATAAATGATTATATGGTATGAAAAGTCAGTATTAATTAGAAATTTAGATTTATTGAAAGTTAAATGTTATTAACACTAAACAATTCATAATAATATAGTACATGATATTTAAAGTTGAACTTAAAATTTAGTATTCGAAATCAAATAATTTGAGGTTATAATGAGAGAAGAGCAGTTGTTCTCCATGTTCGGATGTTAATCTATAGGGTCGCTTATTACGGGGCCGGCGTAAGTAGGCCTTGTTTTGATTGCAAGGCGATCCTATAACGGTTTGATAAAGTGGCTTGCTTACAGGTTTCATGACGTATGGTCCGAGGGTATTAACCGATCAAGGTTTGTAAGTAAAAGGCTCCTTTGATAAGGAATTAAACACTTGTATTTTTATACCACTTTGAAATGTTTACACTTACGGTAAAGGTTTAATTTGCGCAACGGAATATTTTAAATCGAGTTATAATGGCAAGAGCAAGAATAATGGAGATTTGCAGAGCGGTGAATTAAGAATCTAATAATTAATCAATGAATAACTAAATGAATCAATCAATAACACTAGCCAACAAATTTTAACTTTGTCTCTGCTACGTGAGTAAATGTTGTTGTAACTAACTAATTTTGGTGCGCTGATTCCAAATCTATGGCTCACTTTGTCACCTTGGATCAATTAATGATATAATTATTACGAGTTTGAGAAGAATGAGACGTTTCTGGGCAAAGGTTTGGAATCGGGACACCCTATTTGGCATTATGTACGTCTTTTTGCAGACCCAGACAAGATATGTAATACATATAAAAGAAGTAGTACTTACCTAACTATAAATTTCTTCAAAAATGTTTGAACTCTTCCTCTTGCGCTTGTACGTAGATATAGGATCTTCCCATTCTAGGAACCAGCAGTAGTCACCCATCATGTTTTCGTTGAAGCAGCCTTGATACCTGCTTTAGATCATTGCGATATCTCGGTGGAACCTTTTCCCATGTTCGTCACTAATATCATTCATATTAGATGGATAGAAATCTAGACGCGAATGCAAGAAATGCATCTTAAGAGACATCCCACACCCCATTCGTTTTTAAGCCTTTAGCATGTTGTCCATTAGTTCTTTATAGTTTTCAGCCCTATGATTACCAAGGAAGTTCTGCACTACATGGACAAATGAATTCCATGCTGCCAACTCAAGTGAAGTTAGTTTATTTCTGAACTCCCTGTCACGTATCAATTCTCTGATCTTGACCCTACAAAAATGCCAGCTTTAAGTTTAGCATCGGTTTTCTTTGAACCAAATTTCTCTTTGAGATACTGGAATCCATCAGAATCATAGGCCATTGCTTTGAAAAAATTCGTAATAAGTCCAAGTTGGATATGAAGTGGTGGAAGGTATACTCTTCTCTAGATGTACCAAAGGCATGTGCTTCAATTGTATCGGCCAACTATGTGTTCTTCTCTTTCAGGCCACTTTTTGACAATATAATGATTCCTGTCGTCACGGCTGTTCCATATGCATAAGAAGCACATATTCTTTGTATATCCTAGCTGCAGTCCAAGAAGTAAATAAATTACATCTAGATCGCCACATATATTCCAGTTATGATGCGAATAATGAACACCTTCCAAAATAAATTTCATTGAATCATATTTCTCTATCATCCTAACAATAAGTGCGAAGGAATTAAAGGTTTTTTGGTACCATTGTGTAGCAACACAGTTTTGAGGCTAGCAGTGCTTCCATCGATGAATAGTCTCAATTCATCAGGTAAATGCTCGTTTCTTAGCTGATTTATGAGGCCATTAACATAAGTACAGAAACAAGTACCATCTTCTCCTTTATAGAAGCAGCTAGATCTCATGGACCAACAGTTCTGCGTTCTCCTTTGACAATGACAAATGACTCACAAAATCATTCAATCTTTCTTGATTTATCAACTGGATCTTCTTTTAACATAATTTCACGGATGACAAAAGCCACACGGGCCTATCAAAGTTCAACCGCATTTGCCAAAACCGACCCACAAAATGCATCCATAGGATTGTGTCAGATCATGCTTCTACAATATACAATTATAACCATACACAGTAATATGTCAAAAACAAAAAGCATCATCATCAAGACTCGTCAAAATCCAAATCAATCATAATATACAATAATAAAAAACTGCATCCACAGAAATAAGTCCAGAATACCCTTTAAAGTTAACCTTCCATCCCCATATAATATATCTAATCTACGTTTGAAAACATTCAAATTTGGAGTGTCTACCTTATCAGATGGCAAACTATTCCAGTAATCTACCACTCTATTGGTGAAAAAATATTTTCTAACATTCAACCTGCACCTCCGTTTTTTTAATTTTTAAATGGTGACCCCTAGTCCTATTACTACCTTCCAACTCAAATAACTTGCTAAAATCCAACTTATGCATACCAGAACAGATTTTATGAAGTGCAATCATATCTCCCCTCACACATCTTATCTCAAATGAGAACATATTTAGTATCCTCAGCCTATCTTCATATTCAAGGTGCTTCCTCCTCTTCATGCGACGAAACATCTTCTTTAACTGCACTAGCTGAGGAAATGGGATTGGCATCTCCGTATTATGGGGACTGGTTTTATAGCTGACTTACAATCTGGATATACAATTTTTTACTTGTTCTTATTTGAAAATCCCACAATATTTGTCATACAAAAGTAGCAATCAAAAACATGATTTGGTGGCTCACGCCACACCATTGGTACAGCAAAAGGCATACCCTTCCGTTTGCATTTAACCACTGTGTGATCCCCGTATAACACAGAGTACAATATTTGTGAGGTGCCCAGGGCTTGTATTGGTCACCAACTTTACAACCAAATTTATAATTGTATGCAGTTTCACTCTTTTAGCAAATTTTTTTCCGCTGGTTGCTTGGAGTATATCTTCCACAGATATAACAAATGTTGTCTGGGCTATTTATACATCTTTGCCAATTCATGTTTTCAACTTAGTTTGTATATATCCTGTTATATACTTTTCCTCACTCTTATTTCATTTACAAATTAATTGAGAGATAAATCCGAAAGAAAAATGCAATTAATCACTGTATGTAAATACCGTTTCAACACCACTACTATAATGGTTAAATTTGAGAACGTGTTAAAGCAGGAACCAAACTCACACAACACATCCTCTCACTACGGTAGCCAAAGCAACACTGCCCATATGTGTAACTAAAGAGTGTGTGTGTAACTCAGGAACCTTACGTGATAGAACAATTTTGATTACAGATTCGGAATCAGCATGCACGATTTAGTATAAATCACAAACTAATACCCAATTAGCAAAATCATTGTTGACTAGTGTAATATGTCAATAATCATCATGTGAATGAAATGTTCTCTTACTCGTATTTATACCAGGCACCATTTTGGATACGACGCGTAGCTCCGCCTTCCTTGGGTCACTAAGGGGATGCTTAGCTACCTAACAATCGTGCGGAGCCTGTGATTGGTTGGAGTCTAGCCTGTGATTGGCTGAAATTTTCCACTTCGTATCTTAATTTGGGAGTCTCTCTCCTGCGAGGGTATCACAGAGACTCCGTTTGCTTAAAGCTACAAGATCATCTTATCAAATTTTACATTAAGGTGAAATATCTTTTGTCGCCGATCCTGTTCCCCATTCCAGACAGCTTTGATTACTCTGTTTGCCCATCTGCTCTTGCAGTTGGGTGCGATAGCCTTAAATTGTAGGCGGGTTTCACTTCAGACGTTCTAATCAGATTCCGCTGGTTCATAAACTGTCTCCAAACGACCTTATTTTATTGCTCCTACCATTCTATCTTTGATACTTCGACCTGGAAAAATGTGTATTTATCCTTCTCTCTCTCTCTCTCTCTCTCTCTCTCTCTCTCTCTCTCTCTCTCTCTCTCTCTCTCTCTCTCTCTCTCTCTCTCTTTGTGTGTGTGTGCAGTGATTGTACACTACAAATCTACTTCTTGTTGCTTCGTATATATCTTCTCCTTTGTTGAAGAGCCTTTCACTGTCAACTGAAGAAAATGATTTACATAGGTATTTTTTAGCAAGATTTGGAAGGAATCCTAAACCGAATGTTTCTTCGTAGCTCTTCCACTAGTTGAATGGACATTCTGTACGTGCCAGTGGAGGAAGATTGAAGTAGGCTGGTATCTCTTTTATGGTGGAAAGACATAATTTTTAATTAAATGCTTGCAAAATCTGGAAATTTATTATACATAATTATAGACATTATTTAATTAAACTAAATTACCTAAAGGGTTTGATTTGTGTTTAAAATGATTAAATGTAATCGTAGCATTTAGTTAAGATTTGTTCTAGTTTTGGATGTTACCGACCAAAAAGTATAACTTCAATATACATACGACATATAAATGATTATATTACTTGCCACAGATATATAAGAGAGAACATATTAAATATTAGTATTATGCATTTTAAATATAAACTCAGAGAAGGCAATTGTGATCACGGTCTTGTCTTTGACGTTCTTCAGACTGTCTGAATGAGCAGTCCGTCTTTCTTAACGAAAGCTGCTTCAAACACTGGATTATCCAACATATCCCTCAGTGTGTGAATGTTATGTTGTTGGCATTGGTGGTTGTGTGCTGTTCAGTCTTTTAGTGTATGTTTTATTGTGTGTGGTTCTGAGCACAGGGTAACAAACTATTAAGTACATAAAAAGTTATAAACTAATTAGAACTATTCTTTTTTAACTCTTACCTCGTTTCACTCAGCTCCTTAATTTTTTTACTTCTGCAGGAACTTTCTGAAATGGTTTGAGGGACTTCAGATTTTTTTTCATCGAATAGTTCCTCTGAAATTTGTAGTTTAATTTTTTTGTTATCGGGTACCTTTGAATGTTCTGTTTCATTTCCGTCCCTATCCTGTTCACTTTCATCTTCTGAGATTGAACCGATTATCTTGCATTACAAATCAGAGTTCACAATATTTCAGTTTGTAAGAATAAGTTTCTTATTTCGTTTGTATGTTTCAAATATTTCAAGGAAATCTCTTTGGAGCTCATTTACAATTGTCTGTATACCAGTAATAGTTTGAGTTGAGCAATCGAGGTAATTCTGCATTGCCACAATAAAAGGAATGATCAAAGAAAGAGTAGCATTATTGAAAATAATTTCTCGAGTGATAATTTCTCAATTTCTTAAGACTATAACAACGTTTTCAGCCAATTCCCATTGATTGTTCCTTAAGCAGGATTGCTTCTATGTGGCGCAAAATAGAATAATTGCTTTCCAACTTGCTAAAAGTTGAGTTCCATTTTGTGGAGATGTCTTGAATCAAGCAATGCTTTGAAAGATCTGTTTCTGTAACATTTCAAGAGTCTACAATTATGTTCCTTGCAATAGCCAAGATATGACTAACAGTCTGTTGTTGTTTAAATAATTGATCCTGAATGCAGAGTTGTAATGTATGAATAGCACAGCTTATGACACGAAATTCATCAAAATCACACTTTAATAGCAAGTTTCATGTTGGCAGCATCATCAGTTATGATCATGTGAATCTTTTTTTTTGGCATCTTGAATTGATTTAGTGAGTCTTACAATAAATTTATCAATATTTTATCTTCTGTGTGTGTTCATGGAAAATGTAAAGCTTTCAACACTACTGTTTTTTTTAATGTAATCATCTTCAATCTAATGTGCTGTTAAACTTATGAATGGGTGCAAATTATGATCAGTCGTCCATATGTCGGAAGTTAAAGTCAAATGGTCTACATTTTGTAAGACATTTTCAAGTTTCTGACAAGTTTTTCATATATTCCAGGAACAATTGTGTCAAGAAAAGTATCTTCTAGATGGAATTTTATATCTTGTTTCTAAGTGATTTATCAGCCTCTAAAATCCAACATCTTTCACACTAGAATATGGCTGTATATCAACACACATTAGTTCTACCATAAAATTATGAATTTTTAAAGATCTTTTTTAATTAATTTTACATTGCATATTTTTTTCTAAAATTGATGCCTGTTTGAAATAAGCCTGTCTAGTAATCTCTGAATTTTCTGGTTTATCTGCGTCAGATTCTTTGTTGCAAGAAGAGGAAGATTCAGAATAGATATGTTTGTCTGCTTTCTTGGTGTTAGTGCTGGCAGTTGACACAAAATAATTCTCCATTCTATTTTTTTAGGATATACCTCTATCAGCTTGCGAGTTTGCATCTTCCAAAAGGTTTTCTATATTAGTATCTATATTTAAGGTGATGGTTCTTCAGTTGGATTTTCAAATTGGATGTAGTCATTTTTTTTTATCACTAAAACCGCGAGAAACTTCCTTTTCACAAATTATACATTTTGCCTTATTTGAATTTTCCACACTAATATTAAAGTATTTCCCGGCCCCAAACTAGAATTACTACCTTGTTTAAAAAGCTTCATATTTATTAATTAAAATTAACTAGTTATGCCTAAAGATTAAAAATAAATTTTAATGATTTAAATAATATACCGAATGTTAAGTAAATGAATAAAATAGCTGTAACTGAATGACATGTCAAGATGTAAAATACCCGATATCTGGAAACAGGAAACAACAAATAGTTTCAAGATAAACTCTTTTTTTTTCATAAATTAAGTATTACCATCATGAACTCCTAGGAAAGCTTTGCAAAAGTATTAATATCATTCAGTTAGAAAAAATAAATTACTGCAATAAAAAAATGCGTTACATCCTTGCAATTTGTTCTCTCAATGATATTTATAATGCTTTAATAATTGTTAAACTAAGGAAATCAATTAATATATATATATATTAATAAAACCACTGTGAGGAGCGTAGTATTTATTATCTCGAGACCAGTTTCGGCATGGAGTTTGTTTGTCATGCCATCCCTAGTCGAACATATTTGGAATCTGTCATTGGATTTAACAATTGTTCTGATATACCGGGTGTCCCAGAAAAAAGTTAACCGTACTTTGAATTAGCATAACTCCAAAACTATTGGAGATTTTGGGGTCCTGCCAAAAGTGTTTTATTTAACAACTATTTATCTGTCGAATCTGGGAATTTCATTAAATTCCCTTTTATAATCTTGATACACTAATGGGTTTAGTGGAGGCCATCAAAAATATGTTTGCGCAAGGAAGTAAAATAATGAAACGAAGCCTAGGAAGACTAGGCCACCATGCACTTTCAAGAGAAGCGTAGGGAACCTAGGTCACTGTGCGATTCTTCAAGCAAAGCCTAGGCCATTTTACAGTGGTTTTTCAGCCACGCTGTGGTATGGTCTCTTCATTATTGATTACTAAGAAAATCAAGGCATTTCTGTGTAAAAGTTTACTTCCATATAACCTTTTTAATTATGCAGTTAACAAAAGATCAACGCGTATTTGTAGTCACAAACTTTTATTAAGACTGGCAGTATTAAACAAGTACAAGATTCATTTGAACAACGTTTTCTAGGTCGGCACCCACCAAGTAAGCCCACACTTTGAAAAAAGGTTCGCAAATACCAACATGAAGGAATATGCTTAAATCCAAATAAAGGTCGTTCGGGTCGTATGAGAACCATAAGAACAACAGAAAATATCGAAAATGTTCAGATGACACTTCTTCAAAATCCACATGTATCAGTCAGACAGAATGGATTACAATGGTCAAAGTCATCATTTAAACGCATTATTAAACATGACTTAAAATGGCACCCCTATAAGATGCATGCAAGACACCAGCTTCTTGAAACTGAGTTTCCTTGTAGATAATTTGTCGAATGGCCTCCCCATAAACTTGCTCGTTTCTTGGAAAACATTGTGATTGGTGACGAGGCAGCCTTTTTCATGAATGTAAAGGTAAATAGCCAGAACATTCGGCAATATGCGCCGCTGAAACACCCCCCAGCATTCAACTTTGATACACGTATTTGTTAGCGGAAAGTGTCTCTGTGGATGGAATATGCGGGAATGGCTATCTTGTCGGCCCATTGTTTTACGAGAATAACTTGAATGGCGCTGCCTACCTGAGCATGGTCAACGAAAGGATCTTCCCGGAACTCCGCCAGATTTACGGCAATCAATTCAATAGACTTTGGTGGATTCAGTTCGGCGCACCAGCTCATAGACAGCTTGCTGTAAGAACAAAACTAAGAGAAACGTTTGACAACCCCATGCAATTGAATGGCCCCCAAGATCCCCTGCGATTATTTCTTATGGGGATATCTAAAGAATAAAGTGTATTATACTCCACCACAAAGCATCAACCAGTTAATCAAAAAGCTTGTTCAATCAATGCGATCAAAGGCGCAACTGTGTTTGTTAAGAAATGGAGGACATGTGGAAGGAAACGATGCTTAGAAAATTAAAAAATGAATTTGTATTACTCATATGAAGAGGTGTTTTTGTTAAAAATCGATTTAAATATATTT
This sequence comes from Ceratothoa steindachneri, assembly GCA_963969495.1. NCBI lineage: Eukaryota > Metazoa > Arthropoda > Malacostraca > Isopoda > Cymothoidae > Ceratothoa > Ceratothoa steindachneri. The sequence goes on from OZ018330.1 coordinate 71,125,708, forward strand.
GTTAATTTTAAAGTTTGAAGTTTGATTATTCTACTTCCTTGCACAAACATAATTTTGATAGCCTCCACTAAACCCATTAGTGTATCAATATCGTAGAAGGGAATTTAATGAAATTTCTAGAATCGACAGATAAATAGTTTCTAAATTTTATTTGTTTTGCAGTACTCAAAAATCGCTAATAAGTTCTGAGGTATACTAATTCAAAGTACAAGGAGTTACAAGGAAAGATAGTACCTCAGAAGACTAAGTTAGTCCATACCGAGGAGGCACTCATTTAATATTGATATTCAATCTACTCGTCATAGAAATAGTATAGTAAAGTTCAAGGCTCTCCCCTCCCACCTCTCCCGCCCGATCTTTCGGGCAATGAAAGATGAAAAGATACCCGCTGTGCTAGAAAAAAAGTACACAAACAGGAATTTCGACAGGAAAGCAGAAATGCATTTCTACATTATTATTTTTCTTTTAATATTCTTAATCTAATTATTTTCAGTGTAATCTTATGTTTTTAGTATGTAAGCGTATTTATGATTTTATCTAACCTCCTTTTAAACGCCTCGACACTAGGGCTCGAAACGACCTCTTCCGTTAACTGATTCCAAATATTTACTATTTTATACGAAAAGAAATTACCGCATACATTCAATTTGTATTTTGGAGGGATTAGCTTCATACTGTTATTCCTTGTTACATTTCTGTTGAACTCGAACCAGATTGAGTAATCCACATTATCAATTCTATTTAGTATTTTATATACTTGAATCAACTGGCCTCGTACACGTCTAGTTTCCAACTTGTAAAGGTTTAGCTTGTCTATTCGTGTTTCATAACTATAATTTCTTAACGAAGGTATCATTTTAGTAGCTGTGGCCTGAACTCTTTCTAATCTTTCAATGTCTTTTCTGAAGGAGGGTGACCAAGCCTGCGCACAGTATTCCAAATGGGGTCTCACTAGGGCGTTATACAGGTTGATTACAGTTGTATCGCTTTTATAAGAGATTTGTCTCTTTATATAACCTAGTATCTTCCGCGCTTTCTTTTCAACATTGACGCACTGTCGAGTGAACTTGAGATCGTTTGTGACATAGATACCGAGATCTTTTTCGATTTCTGATTCTGTTATTGTTTCGCTCTCGAGTTTGTAATCTGCCTTAGGATTTTTGTGACCAATGTGCATTACTTTACATTTCTCCAGGTTAAGGGGAAGTTTCCACTTCCTAGACCATTCACTTATGTGATCAATGTCACTCTGAAAATCTAGTCTATCTTGCTCGGTGACTATGCTTTTACCCAGTTTACAATCGTCGGCGAATTTTGAGATTTTAGAAATTATTCCAACGTCTATGTCATTCACATATATAATGAAGAGCAAGGGTCCCAAGACCGATCCCTGGGGAACTCCACTAGTTACAGATTTCCAATTGGACTCTTCTCCATTAATCACTACTCTTTGCTTACGATCGCTAAGCCAATCTTCAATCCAATTTGCTAATTTTCCACGTATTCCTAAGGCTCTGACTTTACACATTAGTTCCTTGTGTGGGACTTTATCGAAGTTCTTTTTAAAATCTAGATACAAAATGTCTACAGATCTATCACTATTATGAATTTTATTAATGTAATGTAAAAACTCTAATAAATTGGTAAGACAGGACCTATGCTTCCTAAATCCATGCTGCGTGTTGAATAGCAGTTCGTTTGTTTCTAGATGGCTCACTATTTTATCTGCAATAATACGCTCTAGCATCTTGCCTACCACCGATGTCAGGCTTATTGGTCGATAATTACTTGGTAAATCTTTTCGTCCTTTTTTGAATATTGGCGTGACATTAGCTAGTTTCCAGTCTTGAGGAACAGCCCCAGCTTCAAGGGATAAATTGAAGATGTACGTTAATTGATCCACTAGAACATCCTTTAATTCTTTTATTATTCTTGGCACTAGTTTGTCAGGCCCGGGGGATTTGAATCTCTTCATTTTATCTATTGCTATTTCTACATCAATCCCCGTGCATTCAATATTTTCTAGTGTGCCATTTCCTGAGTACTCACAGTAAGGCTCGATATTTGGATTAGAAGTGTCGTTGGTAAAAACAGATGCAAAATATTCGTTTAGTACAGTGGATATATCTTTATCTTGTAACTTATTGTGTCCGTCCATGATTGGCCCAATACTGTTTTTTATTGGTTTTCTACTATTAACTAGGGCATAAAATTCTTTGGGGTTTCTTTTACAGTTTAGCGTACGGTAAACTTTTTTCTGGGACGCCTTGTATATATATATATATATATATATATATATATATATAGAGAGAGAGAGAGAGAGAGAGAGAAGAGAGAGAGAGAGAGAGAGAAAGAGAGAGAGAGAGAGAGAGAGAGAGAGAGAGAGAATACACAATTGCACAGCACAACCTCTCTCTATGACTGCTGAGTGATTAATGAAGTTAAATGTGAGTACTGACTCAGTGTTGTGCATTCAAACTGCTCCCAACCTGTTAAAACCTGTTTAAACAGGTATATTTATCTTGAGAAGTATATGAGATATATGAATATGTAAATATATCAGTGATGAGAAATTACTCAATAAATGGGTACTCTCAGGAAAAGAATTGAATGTAAAGCAATGTAACCGATATATCGGTAGCGGCCCAAATTGCCTATCGGTGCATCCCTAACTTAAAGTATAGAAAAGCGAGAAAATGATCGTTATTTAATGCTACTGTAATTAGAACATCGTTATTTTACTTTATCTCAAAGATGTAGGGATTGGGATGAGGCCTTTCAAAAAGGAGTACATCCTCGGTATGGACAGAAATGTATTTTGAGACACTCATTCTTATTCCTTGTAATTACATGCAATGCAATGCAGTGTCTCTCTCTCTCTCTCTCTCTCTCTCTCTCTCTATATATATATATATATATATATATATATATATATATATATATATATATATATATATCTGTGCTGCTTGTTTGGGAGCCACGGCACGCCGAGGCTTGACGACTCGGTCGGACGAACAGCAGCACATGGAGCGTGCCTTCTGGAAGACTCCGAAACGACTCCGATCAATAGGAGGGACCGACCCAGGCGGGGAGAACTCACCAACCCCCCTTTTTATCATTGATTGGTCGCAAAGTATTGAAAGAGAGAAAGTGTTCAAAATGACCGGCAAGAAAGGACCAGGAGCTCTAAAATACACGTGCGCAATATGCCACATAGATAAGTGGTGCGTGGACTTTCCGGAGGGGTGTTTTTCAAAATGCCACCCGGCCAGTTCCTGCACCGACTGTATTCAAAACGGCCAAATCAAGGAGCTAAAAGAAACATGCAGGGCTTCCGAGGAAAGATCCAGAAGGTTGGAGGAGAAAATAAACAGCCTCAAATTAGAACACGCCGGACTGATTCGCAGGCTAGAGGTCAGAATAGCAGAGCTAACGTCAAGCCTTGTAGTAAACACTGCATCTGCAGTATTACCCCCAGAGCTAGGTCCGCATGCTACGGATAAACCCTCAAAGAAAAAGAAAAGGAAGGGAAAGAAACAGGAAGAAGATAAAGTTGAAACAGAAGATAAAGCAGAAGCTGAAAAAGAGAAAGTTGAAGCAGAGGAAGAAAAGATAAAAACAGAGGAGTATATAACAAAAGAAGATAGGGGGGAAAAGATGAATAAGAAAAAGGAGAAGAAGAAAAAAAAGAAAATTAAGATGGAGAAGAAAGAGGGAACCGAGAGTTCGCTTCCGCAAGGAAAGCCTCAAACCTCTGCACGGAAATGTCCAAGGGTTACCCTTGTGGTCGATTCCCAAGCACAAGGTTTGCAGCCCCTGCTAGCGGCTTGCCTTCGCACTAGTGTGGAGGTATGCAGCCAGCCAGGATGGGGAAACCACCACATCAGGGTAGAGGCTGAGAAATCTCAGATCTCCGAGAATTCAGTCGTTGCCCTGATGGTGAGTGGAAATGACCTCTACCTCCGAGGAGGCAAAGTAGACCCTAGAGAGAAAATTCTCAACACGGTCATGGAAGCCGTGGACGACTGCGGATTGAGAACTCGCAAACGGGTCGTTGTAGGGATGCTTCCAAGAAGAGGTCCTAGCCGGACAGCTCACTTAAGGAACGTGACCCTGAACCAGCGCCTGTCCGACCTCTGTACGGCGAAAGGGGTCTTCTTTTTGGACCCTTACCGCACCTTTTACGGTCGAAACGACCTTTACCCAAGGGACGGAGTGAACCTTTCATTCAAGGAAAAGGCTGTACTCTGTAACTTAATCCAGGATGTCGTAGAGCGGACGCAGAGGAGCGTCCGACCCAGAGTGAAGGCGGACATAAGACAGTATGCCCGTGTCACTCCTGGAACGACGTTCTTAGATGTGGCAAAGAAGGGTACCGCCACACAAAAGAAGCCAGGAAACGGAAGAGCGTAGGCAGTCCTACACTGGAGGACTCCCTGAAAGTTCTTCTGTTCAACGCGAGGTCAATCAGGAATAAGTTTTTTGAGCTCCGTGGCCTCGTAGCAACAGAGGAACCTGAGATGGTGGCCATAACGGAGACGTGGATTAAAACCTCAAGCCGAGATTTTTAAAGGTGAATTCACGATTCCTGGTTACCAGCTCTTCCAGAAAGATAGGCCAGACAGAGAGTGTGGCGGTGTGATGTTGTATGTCAAGGATACTCTCAACTCTACGGATTGCAACATCGTATCCAACCATGAACTACTAGGTGTTGACCTAGAGATAGGTCCTGCCAAATACAGGATCCTGATGCTTTATAGACCTCCTACCCATATCGTTGACCAGGACAGAGATCTGTATCAGCTACTAGGAGAACTTGTCGAAGACAGAGTGTGTATCGTCATGGGCAATTTCAACACACAAGTTGACTGGGAAACCAGAGAACCCTGTGGCGAGAACGCACTACTCTCGGAGTTCACGAACAGCGAGTTCCTCCCTCAATGGGTGAGAGAGCCAACGAGAGGAGACAATATCCTCGACTTGGTTTTCACCTCTGAGGATGACATCGTTGAGGACCTTTCTGTTGGCGAAGAGCTCGGTGGCAGTGACCACCGACTAATTAGATTTGTAGTCAAAGTCCCCAAGGCAGAGCCTGCAACAAGTAAATCGAGGAAACTTGATTTGAGAAGAGCAGACTTTGCAGGTCTTCGTGCTGGACTGACTGACGCGAGGCTAGGAGTGTGCAAAGCTGTTGAATACTCGTGGAACAGTTTCAAAAACACATTCATGAGTGTCCAATCGCGTTTCATCTCTCTGAAATGCCCTCGTCGGTCCTCTGTTCAACCAAAGTGGTTTAATCGAGAAATCGGGCAACTGCTTAGGGAGAAGAGAAATGTGTACCGGCAATCGAAGATCTCGGGTGACTTTGACGAATACCGGAGGCTAGCCAGGAGAGTAAAGTCAAGCAGAAGGGCGGCTAAGTGGTCTGAGGAACTTCGAGTGGCGAGACTCTGCAAGGAGAATCCCAAGAAGTTCTTTGGATATGTAAACAGCCGTAAACCAATCCGTCGAACGATTGACCCTTTGAGGAACGAGGAGGGGACATTAAAGCATTCAGATGCAGAAAATGCTAACCTCCTCAATGACTACTTCTCTTCAGTGTTTACTGAAGAGTGTGCTCCCATTCTCCAGCCGACGGATTCCTACTCGGTGGAAAAGCTGGAAAAACCGAAGGAGAAATAAAGAAAAAGATCGCTGACCTAAAGACGAATAAGTCCCCCGGACCGGACGAGTTTCTACCTAAAGTGTTGAAGAAAGTGTGCGATGAAGTATCACCACATCTGTGCGCTATCTTTAACATGTCAATCCGGACCGGATGCGTTCCTAGAGACTGGCGTGAGGCGGAGGTGACTCCGATCTTCAAGAAAGGAGACCCCAGCCATCCGTCAAACTACCGACCCATCAGTTTGACTTCGATAGTCGGTAAACTCATGGAAAGGGTGACAGTGGACAAGATAACGTCTTAGTTAGAGTCAAACCTGCTACTGAAGAGTTCCCAGCACGGCTTCCGAAGGCAACGGTCATGCCTGACGAACCTTGTGGAATTCTTCCACTTCGTGTTCAGTGAGCATGATCGGGATAAAGCGGTGGATGTTGTGTACCTTGACTTCCAAAAGGCCTTTGATAAGGTACCACACCCCTGCCTTCTCCAGAAAGTGGGTGCACAGGGCATAGACGGCAACGTAGCAGGTTGGATAGAGAGCTGGCTAAGTGACAGACGGCAACGAGTAGTGGTGGATGGACGGGCCTCTGAATGGGCCCCCGTATCTAGTGGTGTCCCTCAAGGTTCCGTCCTGGGACCAATACTGTCTATTATCTATGTCAACGACATGAACAGAGACATGGTTGCCAAAATCTCCAAATTTGCCGACGAGACCAAGCTTGGTATCAATGTGGCAACGGAGGGGAACACTGTCCGCCTTTAAGAGGACCTTTAAATGATTGGGGAGTGGTCGGAAAAGTGGCAAATGCCTGTTAACGTTGGGGAATGCAAAGTAATGCATATCGGCCACTGAAACCTCCAATCTCAGTTCATCCTTAAGGGCACTGCTCTTGAATCAAGTGACAGTAAGAAGGACTTGGGTGTTACTATCACTAGCGACCTCAAGTTCTCGAAACAGTGCATTGAGGCAGAGAAGAAAGCCCAAAGGATATTAGGCTACATAGAGCACCAGTTTGAATACCGTAACAAGGAGATAGTACTTTGTATGTACAACTCCCTCGTTCGGCCGAACCTGGTGTATCAATTTTGGAGTCCTTCGTTTCGAAAGGACATCGCAAGTTTGGAACGCGTACAAGCTATGTCAACCAAACTGATTCCCTCTATCCGACATAAAAGTTATGAGGATAGACTAAGGGAATTAGATCTGTTCTCGCTGGAAACCCGTAGACTGCGTGGTCAGCTCATCGAAGTTTTCAAAATACTTTGAGGGTTCGACAATGTTGACTACCGGGATATTTTAACACTGAGTGAGAACAGAACGCGCAATCACGGCTTCAAACTTGAACTGAGGCGTTACAACCGCAATCTCTGTGGAATTTTTTTCACCTACAGTATCTGTGGTAAGTGAAACGAACTTCCAGTGGAAGTCGTCAACAGTGAATCTTTTGACCAGGTTAAGTCAAGACTAGACAAAGTCTTGAAAAGTGGCCGTTTAGGGACACAAAACAATTGAGCAGCCATGTGCCCGCTCGATTGCTAGTCCAAAGGTACCCTCTTTGAATGGACCAAAAGGTCTTTTAGGGTACTTTCTTTCCTTGTAACTCCTTGTAACTCTCTCTCTCTCTCTCTCTCTCTCTCTCTCTCTCTCTCTCTCTCTCTCTCTCTCTCTCTCTCTCTCTCTCTCTCTCTCTCTCTCTCTCTCGCCGTTGGCCTCAAGAAAGTAGAGAGAGAGGTGACGCCCCCTTGTTGCGGGAAGAGAGCTTGTGGGTACCCTAGACTTTTCGAGCTATGTCGGCGGGGGTACCTATCTTCTGGTTTCCCTGGCAGGGTTTCCCTTGTCGATTCGGTCGAAAATTAGGTTCCAGACTAAGTGCGTCTTTCTTTATCCTTCTCTATCCTTCCTCTTTTTTTACATTAATCCTATTTCTTCTACTTATACAAAAATAAAAAGCAACAAAAAGAACAATCCCTATTCCTATCATGTCACTCACCCTTTTTTCATCTATCTACATATAAGGACCTGGTAGCTACCTCATACGTCAGAAGAGAGGCTTTGGAACCTCTATAAACAACGCCAATCGACGCTCACTGGTTGTGAGAGACTAGGACTTAAGGGGTCTTAGGCGCTGGGGCACGACGAATGGGATAAGGGTAGTAGTGCCCCGTTAACCCCTTTCCTGGCGCATAATTATTGACCATTCCCAATGACCGTTGACGGGTGCCTCTGGTAGCATTGGTCCGTGGTGACGGCCCTTTGTTCCCATGTTCGGTGCCAGGCCAACAAAAAGCCTCGGGTTGAGTCTCTTGGTGTGGCGGGATATCCATTGAACGCTGCTCCGAGATCTTGGCCGTTGTGAAAGGAACTAGTAGGAGTTTAGAACGGGGCGTGCTTCGTTGTTGTTCATCTGGTGACAAATCGATGGCCCCTTCGGGGACCGCGTGTGCTGCTTGGTTGGAAGCCACGGCACGCCGAGGCTTGATGACTCGGTCGGACGAACAGCAGCACATGGAGCGTGCCTTCTGAAAGATCCGAAACGTCTCCGATCGATAGGCGGGAGCGACTCACGCGGGGAGAACTCACCAACCTCCTTTTTTCTACTGATTGTTCGCAAAGTTTTTAAAGAGAGAAAGTTTTCAAAATGACAGGGAAAAAAGGTCTAACTGCACTCAAATATACATGTGCAATATGCCAGAAAGATAAGTGGTGCGTGGACTTCCCGGAAGGATATTTTTCGAAATTCCACCCGGGAAGTATATGCACCGATGCATCCTTAAGGGAGAGGTCCGAGAGGCAGTGGCATACTGCAATGAACTCAAGGATCTCTTCCCAACCTCTGAAGAAAAATCTAGGGCGCTGGAAAGTAAAATAAAGACCCTAGAAATGCAGCACGCGCTTCAGATTCGGCGTCTCGAGGAAAAAATCCTAGAGATAGCCTCTAAACTAGAGGCCCAGTGAGCTCAAGCTCGAGACAAAAGTCCCACTGACTTGGGTGGTTCCGCCGATTTGACTCCAGCTCAAGGAGGTGAAACTGCATTGGCAGTCCCACTTCAGCCATGCGGAGAAGCAAATGAGAAGAAAAAAAGAAGAAAAACGACCTTAATGCTGCTCACCCCAGTGTAGAGGATTCAAGCGTTACTGGTGCGCAAGGGAAAGTGGAAGGACGAGAAGAGAAAAGAGAAACGGAATCAGAGAAAACAAATGAGAGAAGAAAAATAAGAAGAAGAAGAAGAAGCAAAAAAAGGAAGAGATACAAGAGGAAAGCGGCAAGGCGCTTCCGAACGGAAAGACTAAGTCGCCTGCAGACAAATGTGCGAAAGTCACTCTTATTGGTGATTCTCGAGCACGGGGATTGCAGCTCCTGCTAGCGGCCCGCCTTCGCACTAGTGTGAAGGTAAGCTGCCCTGCCAGGATGTGGTAACCACCACATCAAAGTAGAGGCTGAGAAATCACAGATTTCTGAGAGCTCAGTCGTTGCTCTGGTGGTCAGTGGAAACGACCTCTACCTGAGAAGAGGTAGGGTAGGCCCTACAGATAAAATCCTCCACATGGTCATGGGTGCCGTGGACGACTGTGGTCTGAAAACCCGCAAGCGTGTGGTAGTCGGGATGCTCCCGAGGAGAGGTCCAACACGGACCGCTCACTCAATGAATGTCTCTTTAAACTGGCGCCTGGCAGATTTGTGTACGGTAGAGGGGGTCTTTTTTCTGGACTTGTACTGCACCTTTTATTGTAAAAATGATCTCTAGCAAAGGGATGGGGTACATCTTTCCTTTAAAGGAAAGGCCTTTCTGTCGAACATCATCCAGGATGTCGTATAGAGGACCTAAAGAAGTATCCGGCCAAGAGTGAGGGCTGACGTACGCCAGTAAGCCCGTGTCACTCCAGGAACGACCTTCTCAGAGGTTGCAAAAGGAGTGCCTCGCCAACAAACAAGCCAGGAAACGGAAGAGCGTAGGGAGTCCTACAGTCGGGGACTCTATGAAAGTTCTTCTGTTCAATGCGAGGTCAATCAGGAACAAGTTTCCTGAGCTCCGTGGCCTCGTAGCGACGGAATAACCTGAAATAGTAGCCATAACAGAATCGTGGATAAAACCTAAAACCGAGACCTTGAAGGTGAATTCACGGTTCCTGGCGAAAACTCTTCCACAAAGATAGGCCAGACAGAGAGGGTGGCGGTGTAATGTTGTATGTCAAGGATACAATCAAATCGACGAACTCCAACATTATATTCGATCACGAGCTCTTAGGCGTTGACCTAGAATAGGTCCTGTCAGATAAAGGACCCTGGTGCTTTACAGACCCCCTTCCCAACCCGTTGAGAAGGACAGAGAACTGTACCAGATGCTGGGTGAGCTTGTTCAAGGCAGAGTGTGCATCGTTATGGGCGACTCCTGGAGTTCGGCAACAACGAGTTCCTCACTAAATGGGTCAGAGAACTGACCAGAGGAGACAATATCCTCGACTTGGTCTTCACCTCTGAGGATGATATCGTTGAGGATGTCTCTGTAGGTGAAGAGCTCGGTGGCAGTGATCACCAGCTAGTTAGATTTAGCGTCAAGATCCCGAAGGTAAGGTCCTTTGTCAGTCAATCAAGGAAACTTGACTTGAGAAGAGCAGACTTTGCAAGCCTTCGTGCTGGGCTGACTGGTGTAAGGCTAGCGGTATGCAAAGAGGTTGAGGATTCGTGGAACAATTTCAAAAATAAGTTCATGATTCTTCAATTAAGTTGCATCCCTCTGAAATGCCTCCGTCGGTCTTCTGTTCAACCAAAGTGGTATAATTGAGAAATCGGCCAACTGCTTAGGAAGAAGAGAAATGCGTACCGGCGATTGAGGATCTCGGGTGCCTTTGACGAATACCGCAGGCTAGCCAAGAGAGTGAGGTCAAGCATAAGGGCGGCTAAGCATACTGAGGAACTCCGAGTGGCGACACTCTGCAAGGAGAATACCAAGGAGTACTTCGGCTATGTAAATAGCCGTAAACCAATCCATCGTAGAATTGGGCCCTTAGTGGACGAGGAGGGTGCATTAACTCACTCAGATGCAGAAAATGCTAAGCTTCTCAATGACTACTTCTCTTTAGTGTTTACTAAAGAGTGTGGTCCCATCCCTCAGCCCACGGATTCCTACTCGGGGAAAAAGCTGGAGGCAATGGACTTCACCGAAGGAGAAATAAAGAAAAAGATCGCTGACCTAAAGACGAATAAGTCCCCCGGACCGGACGGGTTTCTATACGAGGTGTTGAACGAAGGGCGCGATGAAGTATCACGACATCTGTGCGTTATCTTTAACGTGTCAATCCGGACCGGATGCGTTCCTAGAGACTGGCGTGAGGCGGAGGTGACTCCGATCTTCAAGAAAGAACACCCCTGGTACTTAGGAGTTCCCAGCACAGCTTCCGAAGGCAACGGTCATGCCTGACGAACCTTGTGGAATTCTTCAACTTCGTGTTCAGTGAGCACGATCGGGACAAGGCGGTGGATGTGGTGTACTTAGACTTTCAGAAAGCCTTTGATAAGGCACCACACCACTGCTTTCTCCGGAAAGTGCGAGCGCTGGGCATAGACGGAAAAGTAGCCAGCTGGATCGAGAACTGGCTAAGTGGCAGACAGGCTTCTGAGTGGGTGCCCGTTACTAGCGGGTGCCTCAAGGTTCTGTCCTTAGACCACTACTATTCATCATCTACGTCAACGTCATGGACGATGACATGGTTGCCAAGATTTCCAAATTTGCTGACGATACCAAGCTTGGTATGAACGTTGCAAAGGATGGAAATACTGCCCGCCTGCAGGAAGATCTTGGGAAGATTGAGGAGTGGTCGGACACGTGGCAAAAGCCTTTTAACGAGGGGAAATGCAAAGTAATGCATATCGGCCACAGAAAACCCCAATCTCAGTATATCCTTAAGGGCACTGCTCTTTTAATCGAGTGACACTGAGAAGGACTTGGGTGTTACTATCACTAGCGACCTCAAGTTCTCGAAACAGTGTATTGAGGCAGAGAAGAAAGCCCAAAGGATGTTAGGCTACATAGAGCGCCAGTTTGAATACCGTAACAAGGAGATAGTACTTTGTCTGTACAACTCCCTCGTTCGGCCGCACCTGGAGTATGCCGTACAATTTTGGAGTCCTTCGTTTCGAAAGGACATCGCAAGATTGGACCGCGTACAAGCTAGGGCAACCAAACTGATTCCCTCTATCCGACATAAAAGTTATGAGGATAGACTAAGGGAATTAGATCTGTTTTCGCTGGAAAGCTCGTAGACTGCGTGTTCAGCTCATCGAAGTTTTCAAAATACTTCGAGGGTTCGACAATGTTGACTACCGTGATATTTTCACACTGAGTGAGAACAGAACGCGCAATCACGGCTTCAAACTTGAACTGAAGCGTTACAACCGCAATCTCTGGGAATTTTTTTCACTTACAGTATCTGCGGTAAGTGGAACGCACTTCCAGTGGAAGTCGTCAACAGTGAATCTGTTTACCAGTTCAAGTCAAGACTAGACAAAGTCTTGAAAAGTGGCCGTTAAGGGACGCAAAACAATTGAGCAGCCATGTGCCCGCTCGATTGCTAGTCCAAAGGTACCCTCTTTGAATGGACCGTAAGGTCTCCTAGGGTGCTTACTTTCCTTGTAACTCCTTGTAACCCTCTCTCTTTCTCTCTATCTTTTCTTCCTCTCTATCATTCTCACTCTCTCATTCTCTCTCACTCTCATTCTCAGTCTCTCTCACATTCTCTATCACTTCCATTCTCTCTTTCTGATTCATTTCCTCTCTCATTCTACCTCCCTCCTTCCATCCATACGTCCATTCATTTTTCTCCCTCCCCCTATCTCTCTCTTATTAATTCTTTGCTTACTTCTCACCGTTTGAGAAAAATAAAAATAAAATAAACAAATTCTTCAGGAATTAAGGGAATATGTACTAACCTGAAGATGCTAAATAGCTTGGTCCCGAGGACTTTTCCCTTAGGACCACCGAATTCAATTTTCTCAATTTTCAGGAACTCTCGGGCGATTTCGAAGATGTCCCTTATGTCATTTATCCTGGCTAGGAATGAGTCCATGCGGCTGAAGGCATGTGTCAGGTGAAACTCCCAAGTCCAGCTGTCCTCTCCCTTCGAGAAATAGTCCGCTATCTTGCGCCGATGTTCTTCAAATAATTCTCTGTCGAAATTCACTTCGTGTACCATAAATGATACAATAATTTTTAATCCCGGTTAACTTGGGAAAAGATATTTCAACGGAGTAGGGGCCCTATTTATAGAATGTCACAAAGAGAACAGAGACCGGAATTTGAACTCTACTATAGAGTTTTTGTTTAGATGCGTCACCCGGAGGTGTTGAGGACATTTAGGGTAAATTTGGAGGTTTAATATAAATTATGACAATTAAGAGTTTGATTATCACTGCAATGTAGTAGTACGACTATACATATTCCAGACATTGCTTATCAACGTAGTAGTTCATTACCTGAAGTTCTTGAGAACAGAAATAGAGACATCAATCTTTAGCAATGACTCTTGTGTGTCCGCCTGGAATGCCACAATCCCGATAAAAGAGCGAACCTAGAAACAGCAAAACAGGTAAACAAGACCAGTGACATAAAGTTACACTTGGTTCTAATTGGACTCAAGGTAGTTATACCATATGTGATTTTAGGTAGAATAAGTGAATTGTAAGTTATAAGTTTCATCCTCAAAAGCAACAAGTTGAAGTTCGTTTTAAACACTGTAGAGTCTGGAACAGGCTTTTGATAAGTATTTCTGTGTGGGTGTGGAACTTTAGTCTATCATCAATATGAACACTGAGGAATTTAATAGAGTACGATCGGTTAATAGTTTGGTTGTCTATTAATATAGGAGTAAGGGTGGTAGTCTTTTTAAAGGTGAATATTAATATATGTGGCTATTCCAATGTTCAGTGATAATTTGTATGTAGTAAACCAGACCTAGATGTTAGAGATTTTAGTGTTGAGGGTAGAAATTAATGTAGGTAGGTTTTTGTGTATCATGGATACAAAGGTATCGTCGACACAATAACATATATGAAACTTAAAAAAAAACTTGGAGAACGGGCCATATTAGTCATGTAAATTAGAAAGAGAAGGAAGTCCAGGACAGAGCCCTGAATGACTCAAGGATAAAGCTGGTGGAGGCAAGAGAACGCCACCTACGACTAATGAGGTTGTCAGTTTGTCAGGTAGGATGTGAACCAGAGACTGGCACTGCCACGGAATCTGATTCAATGTAGCTTATTGAAAAGAATATGGTGATTTGCTGTATCGACAGCATTATAAAAAAATCAAGAAATCTTAAATAATTCAGTGTGAGTAATTTTAAGTATCTTAAGTTTGATAAGAAATTTATGAATGCATCAAACATGCTAACATTTGGATAAAATCTATATTGATAACAACATAAAATTTTATTGTCAGGAAGAAGGCAGACGTCAAGGATGGGATTGCAAGTGAAGGGATAAGCTTGTAATTTGATAAGCGGTTATTACCACTTGATCTAAATATTGGCGCGAGGTGGACAAAATCCAAGCAGGAAGTGAAACACCAAGTGATAAGGATTCATTAAAGTGAAAAGATATTATACGAGTATGACCAGTAATATGAGCGGTAAGTTTGCAATTAAAATTGAGGACATAATTATGGGAATAAGAGGGGTGTTTTAAGTTCTAGAATAATAGATATTATTTTAGTATTAGTAGAAGGAAAGGCGAAGATCAGAGACATATGGTTTGGAGAGATGCACTTATCAAGTTCGGTAGCAGTGATACTAAAGTATGAATTGAGAGCTTGAATAATGTCAGGAGGATTATCATGAGGTTTTTTATAGTAGATAAACTAAGAAATAGAGCGGTTGAAAGTGTTGACTAATATTTTATTCAACGTTTTACTTGTGGCTGGCTCTCGAAGAAGCTGGATTTGAATTTGTGAGGGAAATAATTTATCATCCCATGCGTAAAATGGAAGTTAATGTTTTGAGGTGTTATAGGCATCAAAGGAAATATTCCCCCGGTTGTACTATTTGAAGAGTGTACAGGGGTGGCCAAAAGTATTCGGACACCTCAGAAATTTTAGGAAATTAGATAAATGCGGGGTCGTAAAGTATTTACTTGCATATCAATATGAATATAACAGTGAAATAAGAGGAATATATAGCAAAAAGTTATATATACCCCAAACAATTAGCAAGAAAGAACAAAATACAAAATTTGCCAAAACATGTAACATCAACAAAAAATAACAGATGAGCAGATGAAGCTCTGTGGAAATTACTGCAATACCAAACTGATAAAAGATGCTCATTCGTTTGTCGTGAGTCACTTGGCAGTGATGAGAGCATTCATTTTTTGAGGCATGCTCTCCACGGTGGTGCAACACCTGGGGGTGTGATGCTGACCCAATCCTCAGTATTGATTGCCTTCAATTGCTCTCTGGAGGCTACTTGACGACGTCTTACGGCCTCTTTCAGGTCTTGCCAGAGAATTCCCAGTGGATTCATATCCGGAGATTGAGGTGGCTAGCCCATCACTGTGATATTTTTGTCTCGGAACCACTGCGTGGTGAACATAAATTAGTGACATGGGATATTGCCCTGTGAAAAATCATATTCCAGGCAATTTTGGAGTGGTCTCGGTCTGTTATTACAAATGGTAAGAGGACCCACCTCTAAACTTGACATATAGCCCCATACCATTACAGAGCGGCCACCCTGCTTTACTCTAGGCACTATGCCCTCTCGATTCCACTGCTCTCTTGACCTCTTGCGGACTCTATCATTGCCTGGGGTAGAGAACGACTAGAACGTGGACTCGTCGGACTATAAGATACGCCACGACTGACGCATGGTCCAGTTGTGGTGAGCACCTGCCTAATCCACTCAACGTTGCTTCTGTTGAAGGTAGATCAGCCGCTTCTGGTGGTCTTTACATGAGTTAAGGCCTTATGCAAGCAGTCTGCGACTGACTGTTTTACGGATGCATTAACCGTGCCACCCTCTGACCACTCCTGTTACAGCTGGCCTGTTGTTTTCTTACGACCTCGAAGGCCCATGCGGCGCAGAGACAAGTTATCACGTTGCGTACGGGCACTGAATTATCCAAAATGAGGTCGATATTGGATATTCCCACTTTCTCGGATCCTCTTAAGCCCTTCTGCGATACCTGAATGTGATTCGCCGAGACTCCGGGAGATTTGTCGACAGTTGGGACCCTCCTTGCGCATCGTGCCTATCAGATTTCTTTCCTCCATGGTATAGTTACCTGTTTTCTCCTTTATCATATCGTTATCAAATCCTGTCGACATGGAATATCATATGATGCGTTATATGGAGACGTTTTGACTGCATCATACCGCATACTTCTACCAGGATTTCATACACTTAAAAAAGATATTTAAAAAGCTATTAAAAAGGATGTACTTTTATTTTCCTTTCCTGATGTATTGGACACATGCATACAAATTTATATCAACATATTCATAGACATACCCAAGGAATCAAAAAAGCTTCACATATCCGAGAACTTTTGCTTGCGGCTATATATTTATTGCTAATAAATTTTAGTAAATTTTTGGTAATCCAAATAGAGGAATTATGAGAAGTAGAAAGAAACTTTGAGTGAGCAGGGTAGTTTGCATTGTATATGTTATAGAAAAGGATTCTACCGCCTTATGTAAGACATTAAATTGATTGGCTGAGTGAAAGTTGCAGAGGATAGTGAGGGCGAAGTGATTTGTGGACAAAGGGTATTGTCTTAGTTTGTAAAGGAATGATGGCGAAAATAGGCTTACAGTCAGTTATATCGGCTGCGATTATTCCAAAGGTGTTGGATAGTTGGTTGTACCAGATAAAGGTAATACAATATGAGAAAGTGGAAGATAAATGGAAAGAAATATAAAGGAGACCTTAGACAAATATAAATAAAGCATGAGTGAAAAAAATAGAAGGATTGAAGTAATTTTAAATACAGAATAAATGAAAATAAGACGTGCATTCTGACGAGAATATATGGAACAAAGAGATAAACATAAAATAAATAATAATAATAAATAAATAATAAGTCTTTTGTAATGCGCTCTTCAAGGCCTGAGGCCTTCCCAGAGCGCACGTTGTGCTGAGATGAGAATGGAAATTCAATGGAAAAGATGCGTTTTCCGGAGACGCTTAAATGTTTTAAGATAGGGAGAAGACCTGATTTCAGCAGGAAGAGCATTCCACAACTTAGGGGCACAGATTGAGAAGGAGCAGTTCCCCATTGAGCAGAGGGGTGAACGAGGAATATTGAAAAGAGGTTGATGTGATGACCGAAGGGCCCGAGAGACATGGCGTGGCGAGAGGGCAGAAGAGAGGTAAGATGGGGCCTTGTTGTTTAGGGCCTTAAATGTGAAGAGAAGTATCTTGAAGTGAGTACGGGATCTGACAGGAAGCCAGTGCAGTTCATGCAGCAAGGGTTTCGAGGGAGAGAAGCGAGGGCGACGGAGGAGAAGCCGGGCGGCATAGTTCTGTACAAGTTGAAGGGGGCGGAGAGAGGAGGATGGCAGGTTCGCAAGCAATGAGTTACAGTAGTCAAGGCGTGAGGTGATGAAGGCATGAACAGCAGTCTCAAGACTTTGGCGATCAAAGTGAAAGCGAATGTGAAGGACGTTACGAAGGAAACATAGAGAGGATTTGCTGACATTGCGGATATGAGGCTTAAAGGAGAGATGCTCATCAAAAACAACACCCAGATTCCTAACGCAGTCAGAGAAAATGATAGTATTACCGCTTAGAGTAAGCGAGGGAAAGAGAGATTTAGATTTTTTGACAAGAGCAGGGGTGCCGACGAGGAGGACCTCAGTTTTGGAGTGATTAAGTCTGAGGAAGTTGGTAGAGAGCCAGTCAGAAATGGAGGAATAGGCAGCCAGGAGGTCAGTGATAGAGTAGGCGAGAGACGTGGGGGATGAGGAAACGAAAACTTGAGTGTCATCAGCATATAGATGGAAGGATAGACCGAGATTACGGAGGAGGGAACTAAGAGGGAGAAGGTAGATACGAAATAGTAGAGGACCAAGGACAGAGCCTTGTGGCACTCCAAAGCGAATGGAGGTAGTGTCGGATGTAACTTTGTCAATCACAACGGATTGGGTACGAGACGAGAGGTAAGAGCGGAATCAGTCAAGCACGGTGCCTTATATGCCAAGGAAAGAGTAGAGACGATCAAGTAGGGCGGTATGGTCAATAGTATCGAAGGCAGAGGAGAGGTCGAGTAGAACGAGAATGGAGACACAACCCCTGTCCGCGGCTCTTCGTAAGCGATCGGATACATTGAGAAAGGCGGTTTCTGTGGAGTGACCGGACTTGAAACCAGATTGATAGGTTTCATCAATGTTACAGGCCATCATGTGACTGTTGATGCGTGAAGCAACCACTCTCTCCAGAACCTTAGAGAGGAAAGAAAGTTGCGAAATCGGGCGATAATTTGAAGGGTCTGTGGGGTTTAGTTGAGGCTTTTTAAGAATCGGACGGATGTGGGCACGTTTAAAAGAAGAGGGAACAAGACTAGTTGCAAGTGAAGTGTTAAACAGGTGAAGAAGCGTTGGGAAGATAGCAGGCAGAATTTTACATAACAGTTTAGGTGGAAAAATGTTTACTGCCAGGTTTTGTCTGTTTAGTCTGATTTTAGGGTATGTGTTTGAATTGTAGTTGTTGGGTGTGAAAAACGCTATTGTTGATTTGTTAGTAGAGGCGGTCATGCTGTTTTGTGTCAGCCAGTGTTCTAGTGTGTTTATATAATGTTGGAGTGTCTTTCATGCTATTAGGATTGATGGGTGTTGCGCTGTCAGTGAGATGACGTCTGTGTATGTGTTGATTAATGAGATTATGGGATGTCATGTATAAATAGGTTGAATAGTAAAGGTGAGATAATGGCTTGTTGTGATACGCCATTGTGGAGAGGTCGGGTATACAAGTTATAGGTTTGGTGGGTGACTTTGGTGTGCATGCCAAAGATGATGTTTATTGGCTAGATTTTGTCATTGTTGGAGAGATTGTTCATAATTTTGTGTGCTAGGATATGTTTTAGTACTGTGTCGAAAGTTTGATTTATGTGTATCGCAGCAAGAATTTAACGTGAGGGGGTTAATGACTGATTGAAGCGATCGATTATGTACTGTGTGAAGTTGTTAAGGACGGTCGTGGTTGAATTTGCTTTTCTGAAACCGTGCTGTCTCTAAGATAGAGGTATATTTGTGCTGATTCTTCGGTGTATTAGTTTTTCGAGTATTTTTGACAGTGTACCCAGAAGTGAGATTGAGCGGGTTTGTCTGATTTGAGTATGGGTATGATGTGAGCTAGTTTCCAGATAA
This sequence comes from Ceratothoa steindachneri, assembly GCA_963969495.1. NCBI lineage: Eukaryota > Metazoa > Arthropoda > Malacostraca > Isopoda > Cymothoidae > Ceratothoa > Ceratothoa steindachneri. The sequence goes on from OZ018330.1 coordinate 71,144,726, forward strand.
AGGGGATTTGTGTTGGTAGGCCAGTAGTGATTAAAAGATTATGTGATGGGTGAGATTGCAGTGTTGCCTAGGTACTTAAATTGATGTTAGATAGATTGTTGGGAGATTTTGAGTAATTTGGTTGTTTCTGGTAACTAATGACGCGTGTGTGGGAGCTGGGGTGGTACGTGATGTACAGATTTCCTTTATGGTTCTCTCTGTTCGCTGTTTAGTGATTAGGTTCGTGATGTGTGTGTATCTAGTAATTAGATATGTTGTTTCTTGTTGTGAGAAGGCCCTGTTTTGTATTAGAATGTTTCGCAGCTTCATGCATTCTGTTACTTCCTTTTGTGAAATTGGGGTTGTATGTTTTTTCTGTGTTCATGGAAGATGAATGTACTGCTACGTGTGTGATAGTATTGTTTATTAACAATACTGCCACACAGTAGTGCTTTGTCTAGTGAAGGGTAATTGTTTAAAATGAAAGTGCGAAGTTTGCCTTCTATGTATTGAGTGGAATTTACCAGACCGCATTTTTGGAGTTTATATATGTGGTTTTAAATGAGGTTGTTTGTGTGTGCGTGCTTTGGAAGGATATAATAATGGGTAGGTAGTCTAATCGGAGGTCAGTGCTGTGCCCCATTGGTTCTGAAGTGTAGGAGAGGGGAGCAGAGGTGTTGTTAGGTACGGTAAATGGGCGAAGTTGCTATGTGAGTCCCTATGTTGTCGTATCTTTGAGTTCTCAGCCTGGGTGGGTGGTGTCCTTTAAAATGGCAGTGGATGAAGAGGTTGGGAAATGGTGTGAGGGGCTTCAGGATAGGTGCGTAGTCTCGAGGATTTTGGGGTAGGTGGAGGGAAGTATATGTTGTATTCTGCTAGAATAAATGAAGAATGGAGCAAGAAATGTGATTAAATAACTAAAAGAAATATTGAATATGAATGACAAGGTTCTTGCCAGATCAACTTAAAATCCCTATTAACAATCCCGCACACAAGGTAACTGTTACTTTAAGATTAATGTCCACTACCTAAAAGAAATAGAAAAGGTTAAAAAGCAAAAATTGTGGCCCCCACCCCTTCTCCTGCAAGAACAAGGTGGATACGCACCATATTGATTAGGAGATTGGTGACTTCTTTAAATAAAGTGACGATTCTGTCTGGCTTCCGGTAAGCGGAACACTTGGCCCATAGTATGCAAATGCAATGCATAAGAGGTCGAAGCAGAGGTGCCACTTCGCTTAACTCGGTAGACTCTAAAGTTCCGAAGTGTGGTTTCAGAGGGCTTAGGTAGAGTACAATGTCCCGAGCCTCCCGCACGCCTGAGGAAAAGCAAAGGGGATCTAAGGTCGAATATCGCTTAACTTTCGGAGGTAGCCAAACTAATAGATTGGGTTTAAATTCTTATATTACAAGGAATGACCGACCATGCGGAGAAGATAAAGAGTTGGAGTGTGTTCCAGTTTCTTCAACTGCCCTTGCACCATTCTGCATTAGGTATATTCTGATTTTGTGAAATTCCCACATATATTTTACAAGTACGCACTTACATATGTGTAAACAGTTAATCTCTCACTTTATTTATCTTCCTCTTTCGGGCTTAGCCCGAGTATAAATTTAGTAAAGTGAACGTGTATTTGCAAGCTGATTTAATTTCTGCCAACACTGACTTCAAGTAAGTAATTGCAGCCAATAACTCGGGTTCCGTTTATTGAGCCTGGTGGTAGTTTATATATTTTCGTTCAGCGTCTGGCGGGCGTCTTAGAGGTGCCCTATGTAAAAAAATATCATTTGTAGCAGACTTTCTCTCGAAATCGTTCACACGCCCTTGACTCGGGCTCAGAAGTTACAGCCCGAGTTGTTATCTATAATCGTAAAAATTAAAAGTAATTAAAATTCAGTGTTTTCTTGAAACAATAGATTTCTATAGAGATTAGGATTTAAATTCAAATTTATGAAAGGTTTCCGTTCTACAATATTCTTAAAGGAATGACTAACTATCCATTAACTCGGTCTAATACGAACGATCCCGGTAGGTGTAAAAGACTAACTGGCATCTCTTGTCAAGATTACAGTACAGGTGACAGGCATATCGGTCTCTGGCTAATGTTTGTTGTGCGTGCCGCTGTCGTTATTTCATTGCTGTTATTCTGTGCGTCTGTGTGTAAGGCTCAGTTGTGTTTTGCAGGGTTGCTTTATTTTTACCCTTAACTTAAAAATGGAGAAAGACAGTGCTAGATATAAAAGATAAGCCATTTGGGACTAGAAATATTTCGGAAAAACGTGAAACGTAATCAAACCAAGACGACTGGAGTTCATGTATAAATGAAGTGAGTATTTTTTATATTAGAACTATATTTTTGTCTTAATGTTAAATTATCAGTGCACATATAAGTCTGTTGTGTGCATTACGTCTCTACCTTCTTTTATACATGTCTTATGCGAAATCTGTGATGAGTCCGAGGGAAGCTGGTGACCTGGAGTCGCGTCTGATATATATATATATATATATATATATATATATATATATATATATATATATATATATATATATATATATATATATATATCGTGGTATAGGAAGGACCGAGTGATGGAAGGAGTTGGTACGTATGGGTTGTTTACGTACTACAAAAAAAGAAGACTTCTTGACTAACGTTATACCTCTCTAAGAGTGTTATATATGTTTGATTATTATTATTTAGGGGCTTGACTTCTTTAAACTTTAAAGGTTCCCTGTGCCAATGTAGCGATTCGAGGATAGAATAAAAAATTGTTAAAACAAACTAAAACTTTAATTAAAACACAAAAATAAATAAACATGATCCACAGAAATATTACGAACTAAATACACAGTAAGGACTTCAATAATTTCTAAGTAAGGCGTTCTAACTTGATCTACTTGACATTATAGTGATGGTTGACCCACCACTCAGTTCAACTTAAAAAAAAATAAATGCTAACGGCCTTTACCGGCCGCAAATAAATTTGTGGGTACCCCTTGGAACGGGTTTGAGTCTGACCTTGAACTCAATGAGCTACTTTACCTGAGGAATGTTATTGTCTCGAAGACGCGTGGATGGGCCGCAAGAGAGTTCATACTTCAACGGTTTTTTCTCAGGCCGTCCTACCTCTGGTCTTGAGGGGCCTTCGAGCTTGAGAGAAACGCGTCTCTAATTTCGTACTTGAGGTGAAATGGAATACACGCGCGTAGGGGAGATCTTGCAGTTTTAACCGTTCTGTTTTTAATAGGGACGAAGGGCGAGGGACAGTGGTTACGAGATTGACCCAAGGTGCCTACACGGCCCGGATATTTTGCGGTCAACGTCCCGTGTCTCAACTGAGATGAGGGAGAGGGTCGATTCCCCTACATTATATATATATATATATATATATATATATATATATATATATATATATATATATATATATATATAGGGCCACACCCCAAAAACGCGCCTCAAATTTCGATAGGCCACATTTATTAATTTTTTGCAAGGATTGAATGAAACTTTGGTGATAACTAGTTTCTCGTGTTTAAAACATCATATCAAAACATGAGTCTTTGAACTTTTCTCCTTTATTCTAGAGCACGTGTTTGAGATGACCTCCATTTAGCTCTGTGCATTTCTTGAGGCGCAGTACAGAGTTGTTCATGACGTCCTTACAAACCGACCGACTAATGGCTCTCATGTTCTCCCTGATGGATTCCTTGAGTTCTGTGATCTTCCTAGGTCTCCCAGCCCACACTCTGTCTTTAAGGTAGCCCCAGAGAAAGAAATCTGATGGTCTAAGGTGTGGACTGTGAGGTGCCCACTTAAAATCAGTCTTGAGACTGATCATAAGGCCAACAAAGTTCTCTTTCAGCCAATCTTGTGACAGATTTGAGGTGTGAGAGCTTGCTCCATCTTGCTAAAACCAGAACTTCCACATAAGCGACGGGAACAGGGTCTGCAGCTTCCTCTTGAAGGTTTTGAGGACCTCAACATACCGCTCCTTGGTGAGTGTCACCTTCGCGCCAGCTTCCTCGAAAAAGAATGGTCCGATGATGCCTTTGGCTCAGATTGCAGTCCATACCTTGCACTTAGGGAAGTGTAAGGGTTTGGTGGCTACCTCATTTGGTCTGGAGGTCCCCCAGAATACATTTTTCTTCGAGTTTACCTTTCCTTCAAAATGGAAGTGAGCTTCATCTGAGGTCCAAAGGAGGTTAAGGAAAGTTGCGGTCTTCTAAATCTTCTCAAGTATCTTGATTTCCATAGCCTTTCTCTGCTCCTTGTCTAAGGCTGTAAAGCTCTGCTTCGTCTGTATTCTGTATGGGTGGGCCTTTACATCCATTACTAGCACTCTCCTGCAAGTCTCACGGGATATACCGATGGACTGACGTCGCTTGTGCACATAGCGTTTTGGACTCTGCTGAACTGACTCTCTCACGCTCTCGACCAGTTCAGCTGTGCGCTTCCTGGCGTGTCCTGAATGGCTTAACGGCTTTCACTGGCTGCATTGAGGTTCTCCACTGTCCCATAGTTATCGAAGTGGTCCACCCAGTCCTGAATTCTGCTATTGGACGGAGCTTTTTTACATTCGAACTGATGCACGAAAGTGTCCTGCACTTTCTTGAACGAGCCTGTCTTGAACTAATGTTTGACACAGTATATGCTCTGCTGGAGCTCTCATTGAGATCTACTTGTATTCAAAGGCGTTGTTTCTGTCATGTCCTCCAAAGTAAGGGTGATTAGTGAATGAATGATTGAGGATATATCACAAAAAGTGTGCAGGCCTGGGTGGGGGTGGGGGGGAAGGGCACCCTGTATATATTATATAAATCAGAACAACGGTTTTGGTACTCCTTCTTACGGGAAGAACTTGCACTTCTGGCAACGGTCTTTTGGTGTAATTTTGAGTCGCAGGCGACTCTAAATCTCACTATGTCAGTCAGTCGATCGGTCGTTCGGTCCCCGTTTTGTTTTTATTTTGTTTTGGTAGTAACATTGTAACTATTTAGCCCATTATAACAAAATTTAAAATCTTTATTTTGTTTTACATTCTCTTTTGAATGATGTAATTACTAAAGTCCTTCCAAGATTAGCCAGGGAATTATTTAGCAGTAACGTCAGAGCTATTCGGCCCATTCTCCTGAAATTTTAAACATTTCTGTTGTTTTGCATTCTTTTTCGAATGATATAACTGCCAAGGCTCCCCAAGGTTAGTCCGGGAATAATTGAAAGTTTTGAATGTCGTAAGTTCATAATTCAGAATAAGTGAGAGCACGCGACTTTTGGTCATCGGACTTTGTTTTACAACTTTTTACCTCTAACTTATTTATCACGATTAACACATAACTTGGTCAACGGCAAAGTCTGAGTTTCAGTTGCTAGTAAGGTATAATTAACCCCTGCAGCAGGAGACCCTGTTAGGGGGCCAGTAAAGGTGGGCTGATTCTCTGTCACCAAGTAGAACCCAACTATGAACTGCTGCTTAGGCTAGGCCTAGATATGTAGGGTGACAAAGGAGAGTGCACAATTCGGAATTTAGGCGAGATGGAATTAGGTTGGATACTGAAGATTTCTCCTTTTTTTAAATCTTCAGAAAAACCCTCTCTTCCGAGAGGGGGCACACCGCTCAGGAAATATCAACCGTCCAGACTTTAAAAGGCTGTCCCATAAACTCACACTAAACGAAAGGAAGAGATCTCGGTATGAAGTAGTGCAAATAATATATTCGAACCTAGAAATTCCACTCATCAAATGTATAGACACTCCATCAGGTTTTACCGTTATTTGTCCGGAAATCAAGGACATAGCGCTGTTGTTTTCATCATTTGGAAATATCACACTAAAAAAAAATAGATTTAGAAGCTAGAAACTAAAAGAAGAACTGCAGAAGAGGCACCAATGGTTCAAAATATCTGAGGTGGTCTAATTTAAAGACCACATTCACGTATTAAAATTATTTCCGAATTTACAGATATTCTATCAAAGGTCATTGAAAAGGTGGATTCTTGCTTTCAGCATGAGCATCTCACCCGCCAACATACAAAGATATGCCTTCCCAAGCATCCAAATATGCTTCAGATGTTATGTCACAGAGGAACACATGACACAAAATTGCACTAAGTAATGACGCAACTGCAACAACTCAGGGAAAAGATGTATTAACTATCAAGGGGAGCACAGAACTAGAGAGATTGTCAGGATAAAAGAAACGTGGACAAACAGGATTAAAGATAACTTGAATGGTAAATGAATGGTAAATAACAACCAGAAAGGAGCGACAACGCAGATTAATTTAGGTGGAACACTCATTGTAAAATATTTACGTGCATACTATGTACACGCCCACATGATGAACATTGGAAATCTAGGCAGTTATGCAATACAGTAAACAGAATGCGACAAGAAAATGGTCTCGAACCAAGAAATTTACCAAGAAGGTCGACTCATCAGCCATATTTAAAATTAGTGCCATGGAAAAGACAAACCAAGCGTTAATCGAGGAGTCAAAAGGAAATGAACAGGCAGTAGAACAAGAAGAGGACAAAAACAGCGAGGAGAGAGAGACAGAAATTACCTTTGATGACACTGAGCAAGAAGGTTACTCACAAGATACCCCAAAGAAATAGGAAATCTAAATCTGTAACGAAATGGATCGCCGAAGTACCCTCGAACGCAACCAGCGGAGGGAGAACTTAGGCGAAACGAAATAAGAACCAGAAGAAGAAACACATATCTCATCTCAATGGATAAGACACCCCGCGGTAACAGACTAAACGAACAGAAATGGACAATTGTAATAATGAAATTAAGAAATTAAAAATACTACAAATTAATACATGCGATGCAAAGTCAAGGAATTTATGTACGGAAACTTATTCAGAAATATTGACCCAGGTATTATACTAATATGAGAACATGGAAGAAACACAGAAAACGAGAAATTAAAGATATGGAAGTACAATTTTATAGCAATAAATCCTTCAGAAGAGGCATACGACGGAGCTGCAATAGCTATCAATCAAGGATTGCAATTCAAAACAGTACAAGGAATGAAAGATGCATATTAGGCTATAGAACTTAAAATGAAGTTAAGCAACATCATTGTGCCAACAGGATACGTGCCCCCAAGTGTCCCCAATTAGCGGTACAAAATTTTATTTAATAACCTATAAACAATAGGGCGCCGGTCATGTTGATGTGGATGGCATCCGGAAAACAACTGAATATACTCATTAACAGAAATGCTCTAAAGACTGGTACTAAAATTCTCTACATACCTACTAGGAGAACCTGCCACAAAACCGTACATCTCAATCTGCCATTTCACTATTTTATGGAACCAGTAGAGATCACATACAGTGTCCATATTGCAACTCTAATGCATATAAACAGTTAACCTGTACAAATCGCTTCGAGAAATTGGAAGGCACACCACATAGCGGATTGGGATAAGTACAAAGAGTTACTTCAGACGTATGTAAGCGACCCACTCGGGGAAGCCACTCTAATGGAAATCGATGAAGAGTTGCATAGGATTAGAGACGAAATTAAAAAGAAAGAAGGACCCTATCCCCTTTAACTCGTTCTAAACCATTCAAAAAGTTAGATGGACACCAGAAATGGGGGCATTGAACGAAGAGATCAGCCAGGTGGCATAAAATATAAGAAGATTCGGTCCATTCGGCACTTACGAAAAACAAAGAGAGAAATGGTATCAAAACATCGAGAAAATAGATGTAGAAGCATCCCACAAGGGAATTTTGGAAACATATTAACAGATTAAAGCCACGGGCATTAAATGATAGAATGAAAATTAAAGACTTAGGAAACAATATTTTTAAAAAACAAGTAAGAATTAGAGACATTGTTCAGAGTCCACTGGCAAATCTTTTTAAAAACTCAACGAAGAAGAGAACCATAACTATAACAATGAGTTGGAACATCAAATCGTGGCCAATTAAAAGCAGAAATCGAGAGAATATACCCCTTCCACTTTGTCGAAGAAGGGAGAAAGAACGATGGAACAGAGGCCGCCATTACATCAGAGGAAATAAAAAAATACGATAAGTATCTTCCAACAAAGAGACTCAGGCAGATCGGTACTCACGAGGTTCACCTACCTTGAATCGCCCCCAAACATAGTGGAGGGAGTAATAAAAATCTCTAATGCATGTTTGAACACGGGATACTCTTCCTATGAACCGAAAGTATTAAGGATGGTATTCATCCCCAATGCGCGGAAAACCCCCAGCTCAGGTGGAAAACTATCATCCCGTCTTGCTACTAGATTTTATCGTTAAAATATTCGAAATAATAATCAACAACAGATTGTCGAAATACCTCGATAATAACAACCTACGGAACAGCTGCCTATTTGGCTTCAATAAAACAGAAGCAAGGAGATGGCCCAGGGGCCATCCTAGAGAAGATTGCGAAAGTAAAGAGAGAGAAAATGAGCGTAAACAAACATCGTCTTTCGGAACGTGTCCAGGGCTTTTGCAAAGGTTTGGCAGATGGGTATGCAATTCAAGATACTCAGACTGGGAATAAACAACAAGATCGAAAGGATATTTTGTTATTATATAATGGAGAGACGTGCTTATGTGAAAATAGGACGCCATCAGGGAGGTGAATTCGAGCTCGCTGCCTGAACATTGAATTCGCCGAAGACATCAGCCAGCTGATAGTTTGCCCTTACAGGAACCGACACATGCCAACTAGAATGATGGCAGAAGAGGTAAGAAGTATAAATAGATACAAAGAAAAATGGAAAATTAAACAAACGGGATAAATTTAAAATGGTACCCATGTACAGGAAAAGCATCTCACATATATATGTAGAAGAAGAGCGCTAGAGATACGAAGCACTGTAGGGTGCTTGGGCTAACCATTACGATATCAGGTTACAAATATCACGTTACTGTGAGGGTAAATAGAGGGATAAGTGGACTGATATCACTATACAAGTTAAGAAACCTCAGCATGATGAACAAGAGGAAGATTTACCAGGCCATAATAGATTCCGCGATTATTTATCCAACTATAGTGATGTACCCGATCTCGATTAGCAACATACTAAGACTCCAAAGAGTATAGGAAAAAGCTATATACATAATAACAAACAACAGATGAGGAAAACTAAGAAGACAACGAGACCTTTATAGGGAAGTTTAGATGAAGCCACTTAACAGTATAATTTCAAAAAGAATCAGGAAAGTCATAGAAAAGATATATAACTAAATATTGATTTATCTAACCGAATTGCAAAAAGAGCAAGATGGAGAATACAAAGATTATTACCAAATTTCCCAAGAATTATTGAAAGAGGAGAAGAGGAGGAAGAAGAAATCTACACCTAGAGAAGCAAAGACTACTCGACGACGAATAAAATTAATTAAATTACTGAATTATCATCAGAGAATAACTTATAGACATTATAACCAGAATAGAAATAGAAAAGATTAGCTTGAGAGATAGTATCCTACAGCAATTTTAGTAAAAAAATACTAATAACTCTTTGAACGCCTTATATAAAGAAACACCACTGACAAAGATACAAATAGACACGAATACAAAACAGAAATGGGTGATTCTCATGCGAAGCAAAATGTTAACTATTTCGCTAATATAACTACGTACAATGGACGAGATTAGCCTGATTTTCAGGTAAACTAGTGTCTCTTAGCAAACCTCTTACTTCCCACAGTTTTCGACAACTATTATTCATTACACATTCACACACGAGACTCACTGTAGATACGTAGGACGGGGTCCATGATAAACAACAACGATCTAGAATAGATACAAGTTACACATTGTGGTTCGAATTCCACGTTAAGCTGTACGTACCGCGACTAACAAAGTCCACTATTTTGCCTCTTACTATATTTGCTCGCTGCCCTAACCTTAAAGTTTCTTCTTCTCCTCCCTCTCACTCCTATCCACCGTACTCATGGACAGTGTGGCTGCGGGGGAATACAAAGGAGTACCAGGTCTCACCCTCTCCCGTCCTTGGCCATTTTTTTGAGGACAAAGAGGTGAGGGGGGGGGGGGTCGGGCAAGCTGTTCATTGTCTTCCACTTCTCTTTTCATTTCTTTCCTAACACTATGTTTTAAGAAAGTGATAAGTGGGATGGGTTGAATAATAATTATTTTTTTCTCTTAGTTTGACCAAAAATAAATGGTGAAGTTCAGGCAAAATAAATATGATTATTGAATTTTGGGGAGTTTTTTTAAAACCAAACGAATTACAAATGGTGAAGTTCAGTAAATTTATTAAATTTAAGATATGATTGTTTATTTTCTTCGTATATTCGAATTTTTTATCGAACCTCTTTCTAAAATATATTTCCCATGTTAATTTTTATCAGGAGGAAATAGCAAGCATCTAAAAAATGTGAAGCAAAATGGAAATATTAAATCAAAATTTAGATGGTAAAATATGAGCTCTGAGGATTCTTTTTTCCTATTTCAAAATAATTCAGATTTTTATTTTTTTTTGTCTTTGGGCTTAGAAAATAATGAAAGATCTGAAAAAAGACCAAGAGTAAATTATTAGAGACAAGAGATGCTTTTTCGTATAACTAATGTTTTTATCTAAGTTCTTTCTAAGAGTTCATTTATAGATAGAAAAATTAAAACGCAGAGATGTTTTTTTTTAATTAAATTTTTTTATGAAAGTTATTGCTAAGAGTTGTTTTAGAGTTTGAGAAAAACCCTGAAGGCTGTTTTCTTTCCCATATCTGAAGCTTTTATGCATTTATTTCTGAGTTGTCACCTTATACTTGTTACTCACTGAGTACGGCCGTATGCTAAAACAAATGTGAAATGCACATTTGAGTAAAAAACCTTCTTTTTTTTAAATTATTTTACATTTTAGCCTTTTGCATATAATAAATTTATTACTAATTGTGAAGTTACACTAAATCTGATAAAAGTGCATTTCACATTTTTCGTAGCATCGGTCGTAGTAAAAAAAAATCATTATAAATCGTGGAGTTCATAAAATGAGTTAAACTTAAGGGATGGCGTGTTTTGGGGTGGTGGTATTTTTTAGAATATAAAATAAAATTTAGACAAAAAAAAGAGGTGATTGTTTTTGTATTATATATTAAAAGAATTTAGGCCAGGAAAATAAGTATGGATATGATAAAAAAATAGATCAATAGTAAATTATTAGAAATCTGTAATAGAAATATTTTAAATTTTTTAGACCAAAACCCATTGCTAGAGCGAGATAGGCCGTAGGTCACATACCGAAGGTCTGTCTGCGAAGCGTAAGTTCCTCCTGTAAGGAGTGGCGAAGCCGCTCATATTGTTTCCTAATAATTATTAGACCAAGAGTAAACAATAATTTACTCTTGGCCTAATTCTAGGTCTAAATTGTTTATATTCTATGTCTATATTCAAGAAGAAAACTTTTTTCGGAATTCATTGGTAGTGTGGAAATAACAATTAGCAAGTCTCTTTTTCCGATCTAAATTTGCTGTAATAATTTCATTTTGCTCTACTCTTTTTAGGAGCCAAATGAGAAAAAATAAGAATATAGATAAGGCTGTAGGCTTCAATTTTTATTCAAATCATGGTAGAAAATTTTAAATCTTAATTTAACAAGGGTCTGCTGACCAAAGTTCCATGCTCTCATTTATTCTGATCTATGACCTTACGACCTTCCAAACTTTCAATAATTCCCGGACTAATATTGTTGTAATCGGCCGAATAGTTATGATGTTATTTCCAAATAATTCCACGGCTAACCTTGAGGGGACTTTAACAATTATATCATTCAAAAGAGAATGTAAAACAACATAAGGATTTCAAAGTTCGTTAGAATCGGCCGAATAGTTATGATTTTATTGCCAAAACAAAATAATTCCCGGACTAACCTTGGAAAGGCCTTGTCTCTTATATTATTCGAAAGAGAATGTCAAACAACATAAGCGTTTCATATTTCATTAGAATCGTCCGAATGGTTACAATGTTATTACCAAAACATAAAAAAAGCAAAACGGGGAGCGACGGACCGACGGACCGTCGACCGACAGACATAGTGAGATATACAGTTGCACGCGACTAAAAATTCTAGAATTTAGTATTATTTTTTGGAATTTCAAAAATGTTTCAAATGTGCAAGAACACACCGTTGGAAACTTCTAGAACCTTCTGGAATATTCCCGAAATATTACTTCAGAAATATTTATAGAGGGATTCACAGATATGCTATCATTTCAGCTCTAGCTAACACAGGGAACACATCAGAGGAGAAATGGCATCAAAAGGCTGCTATCTTTATCCATATGCATTATGATATCTGGGGGCAAACAAAGACAAAGTGATCGGTGTGACACCATTTATGAGAATGTGTGAAGCTTACAAAACATACTCTGGCATGGCAGTTGGGGCTCAAGGCAAACCCTGGGCACCTCATTTTGTTGTGAACACTGCAAGAAAACTTTGGAAGGTAAGAAAATTGTTTGTTCTAAAGAATAAAATATAAAATGGGACAAATATTTAAGCTATTATGTTTGTTTGTAAGCCAAAAGAGTCATTAAGTATATTTTACTACTTTTACAGGATGATATACATATATGGATAAGAAGAGCCATGAAGTTGGCACTTCCCAGGATTTGGCGTGAACCCACTATTAACAACTCAACCAACTGCTACTTCTGTATGGCGGACACTTCAAAAAGTCGGGGTGGAAAAATGCCCCTGCTCTTACCTATCCCGATCTTCCATCCTCTATTGCACCAGTACCACATAGTGCTGATCTTTTTGTACCTACCCCTCCAGAAAGAAATACCCCCCTCAGAAGAAATCAATAATTCAGAAACTGAAAATATCAGTGAGGATGAAGATTACAGTGTCAGAGATATGTCTGTTAAGAAAGATCCATACTATACAAACCAAAGAGAAATCAATGACCTTGTCAGAGATCTCGGCTTGTCAAAGTCAAATGCTGAACCTTTGATTTCTGGGCTCAAAGAGTGGAATTCGCTGGAATGAAAATGTGCACGTAACAAGCCAGTGGAAACGACATAAACATTTCTCAAGATTTTTTACTTATCAAGCTGGGCTATGCTACTGCGATGGTGTATTAGGTCTGTTTAGTGCAATTGGAATTACATGTAATCCAGATGAGTGGCGGCTCTTTATTGACAGTGCCTCAATAAATATTTAAGCTGTAGTTCTTCATAATTGGAATAAGGATCCATCCATTCCCTTGTTTCATTCAGTATATTTCAGGGAAGACTACAACTGTGTCAAGCTCTTGCTGCCAGTTTTGAATTATGAATAAGGAATATAGCTGAGAATTGATTGATGACTTCAAAATGGTATCATTTTTGATGGGTCTCTAGGGATGTTATAACAAGTTTATATGCCATCTCTCCTTGGAAGAGTAGGGATACAAAAGCAACATTGCCATATTAAACACTGGCCATAAATGACTGAGTTCTCTGTTGGGGGGCATAATGTAAAGAATGAGCAATTGATAGAACCTCAAGTGTTGATCCTGCTATTAAATTTTAAACTAGGTTTCACGAAGGTTTGTTAGAGCTCTTAACAAAGAGTCTGCAAATTTCAAATATCTTCTAAATTTCTTTCTCAAACTCTCTGAGGCAAAGGTGAAATCTAATGTATTTGTTGGTCTACAAATCAGGAAAATCAAATTGTTCAGAATTCCCTGAAAAGCTTACTAAAGAGGGAAAAAGATGCCTGGAAGTGTTTTGCTTCGATGTGTCAGAGCTATTTGGAGAACCACATCGCTGAAAATTATGTGGAACTGGCTGAGAACTTGTGAAAGGCTCTGACAAATGGGTTGTAGGATATCTCTGAAGGGGAACATCCTTGATGCCCATCTTGACAAGTTCAAAGAGAATAGATATACACAGAAGTATACGATGAAAACGTGATGCGACACTACATTTTGGGGCTTGTAAGGAAATGTGCTTTACATTACAAACGGAAATCGAGCAAAACTGTTCACTTCTATCTTTTTTACTTGTTTTTATGATTTCTTGTGGAAGTTTTAATGCAATTGTATAAATTGAACTGTTTTGGTTATTAGCCCTACAATGGATGAAAAACAAAATTTGCCTATTTTTTGTAAATATCTCATCATACAAGACAAAGAGTAAAGTATAAAACAAATAATGGCTATTTTCTAGTGTTTTGAAATAAAAGGAGTTGGAATATAACATTATTGGCCAGGAAAATAATCGCGTTTCATATTGGAATCATATTTATTTTTTCTGAACTTCACCACTTGTAATTCTTTTTGTTTTAAAAAAATAGAGTTAAAATATACTCTTATCGATCACCCTATCTATAAACTTTTGTAACACCTCAAACTAAAAATTCAGCCCGGAATTCTTGAATATTGAGATTTCCATGATCTTTGAAATAGGTACTAACCTCTGTTACCTTCTCAACATTCTTGCCACGTGCCTAGATTTGGCTAAAAAGACCTTTTATAGAAATGAAATCTTTCTTACATTTAATTTTAAGAATACACTTGTTTTATTGTTTTCTGGGGCCTTTTCTTTTCTTCCCCATCTCTTGAAATGTTGGTCCACAATAATATCAAGAATCTAGGAGAAGTTTATTTTGTCGATTGTACAGTTTGCTCCAATCGTTACTTTGGGCAAACCGGAAAATATTTTAATGTTCGTTTTTCCCAACACAAGTACAATATTAGAACAGGTGAAAGCAATAGTGCTTTCTTTGCTCAATCATCTGAACATTGTCATCCTATCAATTGGAATTCAGGTAAGTTTATTTACCACTCAGATTATTATATTAAAAGAAATGTTGTTGAAACCTGCTTCATAACTCCTCATCTAACTTCATTATATCCCCCGGTCTCTTTAAACTTGATTCTTTTATTTAAAAAGCTTATTTAAAATTAAATTGTCCATATTAATTATTAGCCCTTTGATTTAGATGACTTGTTTTATTAATTTTGTTTATTGATTAAGGTATTTATATTTGCGCATGTATTTATTCATAGTTATGTGACTTATATTTTTACATTTCATACACACTCTCTCACACTTTGGTATTTTGGTAGAAATTTTATCTATATGTTTTTACTGCTTTCTGTACTTGCTTTTAATCCCTTTTTATCAGATAATGTAATTTTTTTCACGTCCACTCTGTTTCGTATCCTCTCGTTGTACGAGAGGATGATGTTCTCAGCATGATCCCGTAGCACTCCGTCTGCCATTGGATATCCCTGCCACCTACGATCGAAGAATTCAACAAAGCCGTCAGGTGCATGAAGGAGGGCAAAGCTCCAGGACCGAATAACATTCCAGTAGAGTTCTTCACTTACGGTGGCCCTGAGGTGAATAACCGCCTGATGCACCTCATCCTCAAGATCTGGGAAATCAAGACCATCCCGAGAGACTTCCGCGACGTGAATATCATTACTATCTTCAAGGAGGGTTGTCGAGAGAACTGCGGCAACTACCGCGGTATCTCACTTTTAAGTACTGCGAGCAAGATCTTCGCCCGCATTTTCCTCGCCGCATCCTTGTCCTTGCGGAAGCCGTGCTCCCTGAGTCCTAGTGTGGCTTCAGACCTTCTCGTCGGCAAATAGACATGATCTTTTGTGCCCGCCAACTCCAGGAGAAGATTCAAGAACAACAACAACCAGCCATGTTCATCTTCTGCGTTCTCAAAAGGCCTTCGATAAAGTCCTTCGTCCTGTAATGTTGGCGGTCATCGCCAGATTTGGATTTCCATTTGACTTCATCACTTTAATCGGCTCCCTTCACGAGTGCATGTTTAGCAGAGTCGGCCACCAAAACAAACTCTCAGATCCGTTTCCCATCACTGGTAATCTCAAACAAGGTTGCGTTTTACAGCTTGTCGCTGTACATGGCAGCCATGTTCAACGAAATCCCACCGGAGACACCCACCATTGACGTGCGGTGCCGCATTGACGGTGGGCTATTCAATCTCGCACGACTTCGCGCAAAGACTGAGACACCTAAAATCTCATTCTGCGAAATGAAGTATACCGACGACAACGCCATCCCGAGCAGGACAGCTGACAACCGCCCGGTCAAACCCTGCCAAGTACCAACTTCACTATCAACGGCCAGGCCCTGGAAGAAGTAGATCACTTTTCATACTTGGGGAGTGTCGAGGAATTAGTGTCCCTAATTTTTTTATCGGAGAATTATTCTTCAACTGTTGGCCGTTTAACAATTACTTCGATACTATACCTCTTTTTGTCAAAGTATTTATAGAATAATAATTAAAGGTTTATTGAACCAAGAAAGTTTTACAAAATAATATACATATTGCAAAACATGATGTCTTGGTTTACAAATTCTTAATTAAAATAAAATATATATGCCTAAAAAATACATTTATTTATCTATTCTTTAGTGAAATTGAATCGAATACATTACTATGATATATATATGGATTAAAAATTTTGGCTATTAGTACAGTTCATAAATCATCTAAACTGTAATATTGTCGTTGAGTTTCTTTACTATATAGGGCATTGTGGAATTCTTATATCTATTGGTTCTGCAGCTTATGGATTGTAGAAATTCCCTGCCTCTTTTTGTTTCCCTCCCATGAATGTCATGCAGATATGGTGGCAGTAAATGTCTATGTTCTCGCCATTTCAAAATAGATTTGGCAAAGTTTAAAGTGAGATCCTCACGTCTTTGGTATAGGGATTTGCACTGAAGTTGTTCTAGGGCGTTTTCGTAACTAATATAGTGAGGTCCAAGAATTATGTGAAAACAACGTTTTTGCATGCGTTCAAGGAGCGTATGTTGGCCTTGAGTGAGTCCCGGCTGCCATACAGGTGCAGCATACTCCAGTGTGGTTCTAATGTACCACTGATATAATGTTATCATTACATTAGGGTTGAAACCGAATTGTCTGGCGCAGTACAAGATAAAAATACATCGATTGGCCTTGGACAGCATATGTGCAACATGATTGTCCCAGTTTACATCTACATTGATATGTACTCCCAATAGTTTACACTGATTTACAATTGGTAGGGGTGAGTTTTCTAAAATCAGTTCAGAAAATATGATGGGACGTTTAGGGGGGCAAATGATCAGTATTTCGCATTTGAGTGGGTTAGGGAACATATTGATGGCTGCACAACATTCTGATAAATCATTTAAAGCATAGGGTAATGTAAAATTTATATTGTAATCAACATCGACAATCTCTGAAAGAGTCAAGTCGTCAACATATTTGACAGAGATTCCTGCATTTCTACATAAATTATTGACCAGTGCAAGGAGAATAATTGGGCCCAACCGGGTCACCTGAGGTACCCCACAGGTGATGCTGTCCCACTCCGAGCTGGAGTCGTGGAATCTGACTCTCTGTCGGCGATTTGATAAAAAGCTGGTTACAAATGCTAAGAGGGAAGGTCGACACCCAAGGTGGAAAAGTTCTGTGATTGCCACAGTATGATCTACAAAATCGAAGGCTTTTTGGAAGTCAATAAGGACAATTTGTGCTATTTTCTTTGGTCGATCTAGCCCTTTCAAAATTGTGTCCAGCAAGTGCACAAGATAATGTGTGGTGGATTTACCTCTTAGGTTACCATACTGGTTAGGGTCAAGGTTGGGTTGGATGTCCTCCAACACAAGATTGGCCACAAAACCCTCTAACAATTTGCCTAGATCAGGTGTGAGAGCTGCCAAGTGTAGGCCATGAATGGTCTTTTGCAGTCTCCTTCTTTTCTTATGTTCTTATGTTATATGTTCACCCAAATTAGCTAAGGGAGTCTTCTTTGCTAGGGGCGTTATGGTTGCTCCCTTCCATTTATCTGGAAACACTCCAGTTTTTAAACTTAAATTAACAATATAAGTAAGGGGCTCGCTAATTTCGTATGCAAACTCATGGATTAACCTTTTGGGTAACGAATTAGGTGGAGATGCTTTCCTTATTTTCATTGTTAACAACGACTTGTGCACACTAATCCTATCAATAACAGGAAATTAATAATCTGGCAAAAAACTGGGGATCTGCATAAGATTCATGGCTGATAGGTATATGCAAATATTGGTGAAATGCGATTTAATTTCATCACTAGTGAGGTGGCTGAGGAAAGGTATTTTAAGTGGTTTCTTTTGAGTTCCTAATATGCACTTTAAATTGTTTGGAAAATCGAGGAATTAGTATTATTTTCTTCTATTTTCAAGCCTATTCTATATTTAACATTCTTAATTTCCTGTTTGACCTGAATGTACAGCGTTCTCCAGCGTTTGATCCTCCCAAGACTATAAGCATGGCTTCTGGCATCCATAAGGCGAAGAATCCGTGCTGTGATCCACGGTTTATTATCCCTCCGCATCCGCTGTCGTCGCTCGGGAAAGGACGCCTCATACCGTTCCACTGGTGGCTGCTCCAACATGCCGCCGCCACGTCAACGTCCTCCGTCTCCATCACATCCTCCCACCCCTCACTTCTAATCCACTGGTCGAACTGGCGCACTGACGAGTCCAAAAATGGTCTATAAGTCCGCACACAATGAGGTGTTGAAGCTGTGTGAGTGTCGGGTCCACTCACCAACACACAAATGGCGACTAAGTCCAATGTGTGGCTTTGTTTGGCTGTACGTATAAAATTCTGCATCAGTCAATATCAAATTGATAATGGAATTACCATGTGTTGGTTCACTCACTATACATCTAAGTCCAAGTTGCAAAGTGATGTAGGATACGTCTAGGTCATTGCAATCGCCTAGTATTACCCCTCTCAAATCACAGTAGTCCGCGCGTAGCTGGTCAACTGTGCTCACAATATGACCTAAGAGTTCACCGTGTATAGGTGCGGACGGCGGTTACTATAGACAGCAAACAACGTTTACATGACGGGAAAATTTGCTATCGTGCATTACACATACACATTCTAAATTATCTGGAACCATTGTATTAATGTTACGTATGGTAAAAATGTCCTTGACATACAGGGCCACGCCCCCTTCCCTGGACTCGCGATCCTTGTTATATAGTTCATACCCGGGTATTGTGTACAATTTTCCTGGCTTATTTTGCGAAAACCATGTTTCACTTACAGCAATAACGTCAGTATTAAGCGATGTCACTCGTCCAAATAACTCCTCAAAAACATTAGTGAGGCTTTGAAGGTTTGTGAGGAAGAGTGTAGGTGGCGTGCATATACTGTTGTTGTTAACTTTCCGAATAATAGATGGCGCGTATAACACCTGTGAACGATACTGAGTATTGTGCTTCTCTTTTCTATTCGTCACACGTGTCACTATTTTTCGTTTGGTTTTCCTACCTGCTCGTCTTCCTCTATTCTTAAAAATACCTAATTTTTTCACTCTCTGAATTGTAAATAAGTTCAATTTATTGCATTTGTATCTAAATTTCAATAGTTCTGTTCGGGGGTATTGTAAAGTTGTCACACGAGTACTTATGTTCATAAAATCTCGTTATTCGTCATGTCAACAAAGCGGAGGTATGGGTTGTCCTAGGCACACGCATTCACTTTTTGCTAATTATCACTGATCACCGTAAACTGTCCGATACACAATAGATAAAAAAGATTCGCGAGACCTTCATGGTTAACATGTTAAAATTGGTTCACATTATAAACATTTGTCCTGTCCAAAATCCATAATAAATAAGGCACACATTATGCTTTAGCCGCAGCTAATGACTTTAGCGAGCCAGTCTGACACTACTACTTAGGAAGGGGAACAATTCCTACATTGGCTGAGTGGACTCTTTAATTACTGTATTATAAGTGTAGCACAGCGTTTAATCAGTTTTAAGGAAATAACTGATCAACACGTAAGGATCCAGTGAAACACCAAGAATTAACCAAAATATATATCTTTTTAATTTATCAATTAATTCAACTATTTACACTAAATTCTATAAGTTTAACATGGTTGGCCAGAATTAAATATTCGCCTACTCCTGACGCGAGCCCAGATCAAAACAAAATAGGCTTCACGTCAACAAACCAATTGCCAGATAGCTCATTTGTGGAAACCCTTTAGTACAGCGTTAAGCCACAATTTACGTTCCACTAATCTAACTACAAATATGACAGGAGTCACTAAATATTATATCTAAATTAATTAGCTTGGGTACAGCATTAAAATCTTATTTAATCAAAACAAATATATATAGTCATTCGGACTTTCATGACCTTGAAAGGAGCAGGGGTTGACGGATGTCGCTATATTGGATTTTTCACTAGTCTTCACGTTGCAGTGGACGGAGGGTAGTTATCCCGAAGACGATAGAAATCGATGTCTATTTCTTCTTATAACTTTATCTATCCGGTTATAATTCTAAAAGACGGAGAGAGGAGTTGTGCTCTCTAGCTCAAAGGATTACTCTTCTTGCTAGCTCTTGAGTGCTTCTAGTATCCTCGTCTTCTTCACAGGGTTACTCAACTGGGTTTTGGTATACGAGGTGATTCCCAAAGTAATTAAATGGAACTTCCTTGGGGATTAATTCTTCTTCTCTCACAATAACTGAGATTGAAATATGAGAGTCCCTCAAGGGTGAGCGGATCTTCTTTCGTCTTGCTCCCGAAATTTCTGTTTGGCACTTAAGAATTGTGATCCAACCAGACCTCTTGCTAAGTCTACGAAGGATAAATCGGTATGGCACCGATAAGAAAACGAGCCGAACTTCTAAGTCTTAAAGTGGAGTTCGGAACTGGGCGAGGGACTGATCACAATGATCTAGTCCTCTATCATCTCTAACAGAATAATTATCTTTTTTCCTTCCTAACCAGGCTTATTTATAGCCCGGCGACCGCCCTACATAAGGGGGACGGGGTAATGCCACTGAGTGCAGTGCAAGGGGTGAGGGGGTGGATAACACCGCGGAGCCCAGGTCTGCTTCTTAATGAGAGGCACCGACAACCGTTACATGAATTTCTCCTCGGTGTTTTTTTGGTCTGGCACCGCTCTTTGGGCACTTTAACTGCGGGTTTCCTGAACTCGGTAATCGGATCTTTTGAGAGGTGCTTAATGGCCTTTTGCAGCTACCTTGGTGCCGCAGCCCGACTCGACTACTCACTCGGTGGGGAGATCAGAGCCCTTCGGCCGTTAGACTGTTAGTCAGACGACTAACCTTCTCGGGCCCCTCATATTCTGGTACGTTTCTCTCGCTCTCTCCGAAGAGGGACTTTAATATATATGTCTGCTTGGCCCTCTGGGTGGCGTTATTTTATAATTCCTCTACAGGGAGAATTCTCTCGAAAACACCCACATGCGGAAAAGACGCAGAAGACCAGATCAAGGCAGCCCATTCTGCCTTCGGTCGCTGCGTTTTCAACAACCATGCGATGACCATTCGAACCAAGATCATGATCTTTCGGGCGAGACTTGGAAGCTCGACGACCGTGACATCAAATGCATCAGCGATTCTAGCATTTACAAGCTAAGACAGATCCTCAAAATATGATAGGAAGATTTTATTAGCGACTACGCGGTCCTGAATCGAGCCTTGGATGAGCGTCGAAGCCACCCTCATCCCTTATCGTCTTTCCTGGGCAGGCCACGTCCTACAAGTGGACCCCACTCGATTCCCCAGGATCATGCTCTGCGAGGAACTCACCACCGGAACAAGACCGCGAGGAGGACCAAAACACTGAAATAAAGACCAGTTCAAGCGCACCCTGGACCAAACCAACTCTGAACCCTCTTCGTAAATGTAAACTGCTAGGAGCCGAAGAGCCTCAAGGGCAGATGAGAGCTGTTCGCGACAGCCCCGCGGTCTTTGAGGAGAACAAAAGACAGCATAAGGAGGACAAACGTAGGAGGAAGAAGGAGCGACTGGAGCAACCTCATCCTCCTCTTGCCCTCCCATGTGACTTCTGCCCGCAGCTCTTTCACAACGGACTGGACCTCCTAAGTCATATCCGGCACAAACATTAACGGAGGAGACCGGATAACTGAGGACGAAACTGATGCGTGGACACGAGCTGGAGCCGACTACGATTCTTGTAAAATAATTCTCTATGTATTCTTGACAACGAACTGAATAAAGTTCGAAAGTACTTGGATTCCGCTTTTCATATTTGCAGTGGCATTTTTTTGGGCACATATATATATATATATATATATATATATATATATATATATATATATAGTTTGCATAGCCGACGATATAACCCTATAGTACAAGAGAAAGAGAAATTTGACGTAAATGACACAAGATACAATAGAGTTTATTAAAGGCAAGAGAAAGGGACATTGAAATCCTCAAAGATCAAGGAGAGGAAAGGACGGCATAATGAAGGCCATCAATACTGAGAAGATAGAAATAACGAAAAGGGAAAAATTGAATTTACTGGGTGGGAATCGAACCCGAGTCTCCATATTGCCTGTCAGATGCTCTACCATTTAGCTACCAGGCAAAATAGTAGAGCATCTGATCGGCAATTAGCAGACCCGGGTTCGATTTCAGGCCAGGATAATTCATTGTTTTCCTTTCGCGTTATTTCTATCTTCTCAGTATTGATGCTTTTATTATGCTATCCTTTGCTCTCCTGAGTATTCTCTTTGGTTGGTTCGTGCAATTTTATATGTGCGTTCGCTCGTGATAAGGAATCTTGTGTCTCCGAAGCTGATCTGAAAGGTTTCCGGAAGCTTTATCACAAATCTATTTATAACTGCAAAAGAAATAAAGCTTCCACATGTATATTTTTCCAAGCCGAGAGGAATGCTTCTGCGACATGCGTGGAAGCAATGAGAAGTGATAGTAGTTTTTCCAAAAGGAAAGATAAAATTCACCACATATACATTTGATAACATTTTATCAAGATAATATTTGTTTAGAATAATAGCCTACGATTTCCTTTCACTCATTTCCTGAGGATCATTTATTTCGACACTGTGTTCAATCATGTGCGCACATATATGGTCGCCCTCCTAATGATTATACACCCCCGGCACCATTACTGACGATCCCTAGAGGCCAACCTTTATAAATCAAAATAATGGCAAAGACCCGAGTTCCTATGAGGCTCAGTGATCAATTTTTCTTTCTTTAACACCTGAATGAATGATGTCAATGGTTGCTCATCTTCTACTCTATAACACCCTAAGTAGTCTACTCAGTACTCAGGCTATGCATATACCATATGATTTCACTTCCGATAAATTCTTCACCTCTTCTAGGAACTTCTCTTTCAATACTTTGCTTTGTATAATATTAAATAAAAAAAGAAGTAAAATCTTCAATATGTGCACAAATAAACACCACATTCACTGATACGTACCAAGAGTGACGTCTGTTCGCATGTTCACGAAAGGTTTATAGTAGGCGGATTCTGTAACCTCCAGAATGTTAGACATCATCCCAACCTGCAATGTTGCAATTTGATTACATTGAAGAGTTGGGTGCACCCAACTCTTTTAAACTCTCATTCTCCCCAATGCCAATTATTTCATTTCTCCATTGAGATTTGCTCCATAAGACTATGAAGTCATGGTAAAAGGTTGATTTATCTAGCCAAAGGATAGTGCCACTTACTTTGCAGTCCTTTAGCTGCTGAGCAATGTGTGACAAATTATCCCGCCTTTTGATCCAGAAGGTCAACTCCTGCAGGGGTAAAGGGAAATTTCCTGCCGTAGCTAAGTCGTCCGAATCTTGCCTCAAGACCTCTTCCACTTGGTGAACCCATTTGATTACCACTGACTCTATTCCACTCTTGAGCTGAGAGTCAGTCATTTCTCCTCTAAAACACATTCAATTAAACATGAAATTGATTCGCACCAGCATAGGTTTTTGACACTCACCCTAAACCACTTGACTTTACGTTGAATCTTATGATTTTCCATAGAGAGATATTACACCTTGGTCGGTACTCACTCGGATTCAACTCCACGACCTCTATGAACACGAGTTGTGAGTAGAACTAAACCTTTTTCACGATAGCCGAGCAAAGGAATAAATTTAAATTGAAGAAAAACCTTCACTCCTGCGAGTGGGGAGCCCAGATAAATGAACAAATAGCCTCTTTTTATTACTACGATAAATTTGAATCTCACCTCATACCTAACATTATAATATTTGTCTTTAAGCTATATGGCAGGTTTGAATTCCAATAAGATGGAGTATGCACATAAAAATAATAAGGGGACATTTAAAAGTTTGGGGAAAACTTTACATATTTCAAGAAAATTCTATGGAAACATTTGAATCGAACTTACGTGTCAAGTGCTAATCGTTCAGCTTGTTTCAGGATTTCCATTCCAAAGGGAAGCGGAAGGAGTGTTTGACCTCTCAATTGGCCCCACATCCTGTAAACTGTTCCCCTCAAACTGTAAACTTGTTGCAAAATATCTTCCTCTACCATTTCCGGCCATCCCCTCCGATTTTGAGGATTCTCCAAAATTGGTATCAAAATCTATGACAGAATAAAACTTTTAATATCGGCGCCAAAAAACAAAAAGATTAAGTTTAAATTGTGGTTAGAAACAAATTGGCACTTTATTTCTCAATTTCATCTCCTTGTTTCTTTATCCTCCTCCATAATATTGAATTTTAGGAATGCATTTTTTTACCAGTTTGAATTTTAGTTGATAGTCACTTAGGTATATTTGAAGCTTTTATCCAAGTTCCTTCTAAGATATTCTTTACAGTTCGAAAAACAGCTTCGTATATTTGAAACATTTATCAAAGTATTCTAAGAGTTTAGAAAAACTAAAAATGATTATCGAATGTTTTGGATTATTAAAAGCAAATTAAGTACAAATGGTAAAGTTAAAAAAATATATTAAAATTAAGGCATGGGATAAATTTTTGTATTTTTAGGAATATAAAAGAAAATTTAGATCGAGGAGAAGGGTCGTGAGGATGTTTTTTTTTCCGTATTATAAAAGAATTCCCATGTTTTTTTCCTTGTATTTTTGCATAGAAAATTCTGGAAACATTTTATTTTGTTTAGACCAAAACTCCGTTGCTAGAACCAAATCGGCTTTCCCCCCCAACCCTAGTGCCCTATAAAAAAACTGGTGCTCTTTCTCGACTCATCTTTTGCACATCTTTTTAATCTCCCACTCTCTTTTTCGTGCATATTTTAGACCCAGCAAAGGGTGAAAATTGGCGTTAAACTTTTAAAAAATGGCCATAGACCACACACCAAAGGTCTACCTGCGAAGCGCAAGCTCCTCGTCTAAGGAGGAGTGACGAAGCCGCTCTTCTAGTTTTTTTTCAAATACTTTGCTGTTAAATAAAAAAAAGAGTTAAGGTTTTTGATCCGCAAACTTTAGATGAGGGCAATTCGATTAGATGCAAAATTGGGAAAAGAAATGGACAATAATGGCAAGAATTATTGAAAGCTAACAAAGAACGTGCGGTCACTTATGGCGAACCGCATAAATTAGAACTTAATAAGCCTTGGGAAATAAACGATTTGTAAACATGGTTTTAGTACCAGTGTAAACTATATTTTCAGGCAAGCAAAAATTTGTTTATTTATATTTGTTTTACAACGCATTACTTGTAACTTGAATCCACTGTTTCTTGTTCTAGTTTAGTTATTAATTTCAAAGAATGAGTCAGAAGAAGAAGAAGAAGATGATGATGAAGATGATGGAGATGAAGATGATGAAGATGAAGATGAAGATGATGAAGATTAAGATGAAGAAGATGAAGAACTACAGAACTACAGAATCTAGGACCAGCAAGGACCCTAAGGTCCGCTCGAGGCTAGTCCGCTACATGTGTACATTATCGTGCAATTTTAACTAATCAAACTAGGGGTCGGGGGAGATAGAAAGTTTTTCTTCTCATCTTCCGCAGCCACTCGACTGCTAGTGGTGAAAAGTTAATTTAGGGATAGAGACTACTTATAGGATAGGCGGAAAAGAAATGGGACATCTAAGCTACACATGCAGAGAATCGCCGGCCTCATTTTTAGTCATCATAATTTCATATCCTTAAACCTCCGCTCCAAACTCTCTCTCTGCAAGGACGTTTAAATTCACAGTGCTCAACTACGTTATATTTAAACTATTCAAATGCACGTCGAGACGATTTTTGAACATATTAACCGAAGTGCTATCTACTACGTGGGTGGGCAGCCGATTCCAATTTTGAGTAACTTTAAATGTAAAATAGTTTTGGGCTATACTAGTGTTAAAACGCTTGTTCACTAATTTTAACCCGTGCTGACGAGTATTTCCCCTATGATCCAGTTCGAACAGATTGCGAAAGTCAACGTTTGAGAAACCCTTTAGTATTTTAAATACTTCTATTAGCTGGCCACGTAATCTTCTGCGTTCTAGCGATGGCAAATCTAAAGCCCTGAGCCTTTCCTCGTATGATCTATTCCTCAGCTCTGGAATTAATTTCGTAGCCCTACGCTGCACTCTTTCTAATTGCGCGATATCTTTCATTAAATATGGAGCCCAAAATTGAACAGCGTATTCGAGAAGTGGCCGCACAAGGGATTTATATAAAGGTAAAATTACATCCTTAGATTTGAAGGTGAAATTACGCGCGATATAACCCAAAACGCGATTTGCTTTTTTACACGCATCCGCGCATTGCTTCGAGAATTTAAAATCGTCTGAGACTAATACTCCCAAGTCTTTTACTAATTTAACCGCGTCGAGGACTTGGCCTTTCATGGTATATTCTACTCTTAAATTATGGCAACCCAAGTACATTACCTTGCATTTGCTTAAATTAAATTCCATTTGCCACTTGTCCGCCCAATTGGCAATCGAGTTTAGGTCCCCCTGCAATTTATCGACATCCAATCTTACATAGGCACGATTGCCCAGCTTCGTGTCGTCCGCAAATTTCGAAATCCGACTAAGTATGCCTTTATCTAAATCGTTAATATAAATTAAAAACAATAAAGGGCCTAAAACAGAGCCCTGCGGTACCCCCACTACTAACGCTGGCCCAATCTGAACATTCCCCATTTATTACCACCAGCTGCGAGCGATCTTTCAGCCAATTTCTAATCCAGTTCAAAATCTTACCAGTCACCCCAATCGCTTTAACTTTCATTAATAACCTTTGGTGGGGGACGGTGTCGAACGCCTTTTTAAAGTCTAAATATATTACGTCTACAGCTTTGCTTTCATCGTACACGCAAATCATTTTGTGGAAGAATTCGAGCAAGTTAGTCAAGCACGATCTCGCACGCCTAAATCCATGTTGGGTATCGTTAATCAGCTTATTTGCCTCGAGGTGGCTCACTATTCTATCTTTAATTACAGATTCTAAAAGCTTCCCAACTACCGAAGTTAGACTAATAGGCCGAAAATTCGTTGCTTCAAATCTATTCCCCTTCTTAAATATAGGTGTAACGTTTGCTCGCTTGAAATCCAACGGAACTACGCCATCCTCTAATGAGCGATTGAAAATTTCACGCAATGGCTTAACGAGTTCATTTTGAAGCTCCTTTAAATGAATTGGATATACCCCATCGGGGCCCGGAGATTTCGACTTTTTCATTAGCTTAATAAATTTAAGGATTTCCTCGTCATTTATAGTTACATCGGATATGCAATTATCAGCACTACGAACTTCCCCAATTAACGATTCCAATTCGGAAGAATCTTCCACAGTAAACACGCTCGTAAAATGCTCATTTAAAATTTTGGACATTTCTGTCGGAATTTCAGTCAAACAACCATCCTTATCTTTGATCGGCCCTATCGATCCTTTTACGGGTTTCCTATTATTTACGTACCCATAAAACCGTTTCGGTTCATTCTTCGAATCCTTTGCGAGGTTTATTTCATACTTCCTCTTCGCATCTCTGACCGCACGTTTAACTTCCCTACGAGAATCTATGTAATTTTGCCGACTTATAACTGACCCATTGTTTTTATGAATTTTAAATTTTCTATTTCGGTCCCGGATTAAGCGTAGTATTAACGGACTAAGCCACGGAGCTCTCACCGACTTCCCGCTCTTACGCAAATACTTAACCAAATCAGAATTCACACGAAGCAGCGTACATCGAAGTTCTGCGTACATCTCTCCTACCGACCTGTTCTCGAATCGTATTCCCCAGTCTATATCCTTAATCCTTTCGCGAAAAATATCGAAATCACAGCTACCAAAACGAGGGATGAGCTGCGAACTCATTCTAACTTCTACGCAGGTGTTTAGTTCGAATCTAATCGCATTATGGTCGCTGGAAGTTAAATGTTCACCCACACGTACGTTTTCTAACAATGACTCATCGGTTGCCATGATTAAATCAAGAATATTGCTATCACGAGTAGGCTCTTCCACTTTTTGTACGAGAAAATTCTCCAACATAAAGTTTAATAGCCTCTACCCGGTTTATCAGAAGTAAGGTTGCTAAAGTTAACATTAGGTAAATTAAAATCGCCGCAGATTAATGTGGTCCCTTTTCTAATCCAAGACGTAAGCGTATCGAAGAGTGCAGCATCTTCTCTTTCCAATTGGCAAGGCAGACGATATACTACGACTAAGTTAATTTTATTTATAGCATCTAAACTTAGCTGGACTAATAAAGCATCACTTCGCATATCATCCTTAGACGAGTCCAGAAGAACTACAGAATCTAGGACCAGCAAAGACCCTAAGGTCCGCTCAAGGCTAGTCCGCTACACTAAATCAAAAACTACGATACACCCTTATCTACGAGTGTATCTCTAACATGCTTGTTTTTGTTTTTTTTTAATACTATCTACTGTACACACTTATCTACATGTGTACATTATCGTGCAATTTTAACTAATCAAACTAGGGGTCGGGGGAGATAGAAAGTTTTTCTTCTCATCTTCCGCAGCCACTCGACTGCTAGTGGTGAAAAGCTAATTTAGGGATAGAGACTACTTATAGGATAGGCGGAAAAGAAATGGGACATCTAAGCTACACATGCAGAGAATCGCCGGCCTCATTTTTAGTCATCATAATTTCATATCCTTAAACCTCCGCTCCAAACTCTCTCTCTGCAAGGACGTTTAAATTCACAGTGCTCAACTACGTTATATTTAAACTATTCAAATGCACGTCGAGACGATTTTTGAACATATTAACCGAAGTGCTATCTACTACGTGGGTGGGCAGCCGATTCCAATTTTGAGTAACTTTAAATGTAAAATAGTTTTGGGCTATACTAGTGTTAAAACGCTTGTTCACTAATTTTAACCCGTGCTGACGAGTATTTCCCCTATGATCCAGTTCGAACAGATTGCGAAAGTCAACGTTTGAGAAACCCTTTAGTATTTTAAATACTTCTATTAGCTGGCCACGTAATCTTCTGCGTATGATCTATTCCTCAGCTCTGGAATTAATTTCGTAGCCCTACGCTGCACTCTTTCTAATTGCGCGATATCTTTCATTAAATATGGAGCCCAAAATTGAACAGCGTATTCGAGAAGTGGCCGCACAAGGGATTTATATAAAGGTAAAATTACATCCTTAGATTTGAAGGTGAAATTACGCGCGATATAACCCAAAACGCGATTTGCTTTTTTACACGCATCCGCGCATTGCTTCGAGAATTTAAAATCGTCTGAGACTAATACTCCCAAGTCTTTTTCTAATTTAACCGCGTCGAGGACTTGGCCTTTCATGGTATATTCTTCTCTTAAATTATGGCAACCCAAGTGCATTACCTTGCATTTGCTTAAATTAAATTCCATTTGCCACTTGTCCGCCCAATTGGCAATCGAGTTTAG
This sequence comes from Ceratothoa steindachneri, assembly GCA_963969495.1. Taxonomy (NCBI): domain Eukaryota; kingdom Metazoa; phylum Arthropoda; class Malacostraca; order Isopoda; family Cymothoidae; genus Ceratothoa; species Ceratothoa steindachneri. Next base: position 71,174,363 of record OZ018330.1, read on the forward strand.
GTCCCCCTGCAATTTATCGACATCCGATCTTACATAGGCACGATTGCCCAGCTTCGTGTCGTCCGCAAATTTCGAAATCCGACTAAGTATGCCTTTATCTAAATCGTTAATATAAATTAAAAACAATAAAGGGCCTAAAACAGAGCCCTGCGGTACCCCACTACTAACGCTGGCCCAATCTGAACATTCCCCATTTATTACCACCCGCTGCGAGCGATCTTTCAGCCAATTTCTAATCCAGTTCAAAATCTTACCAGTCACCCCAATCGCTTTAACTTTCATTAATAACCTTTGGTGGGGGACGGTGTCGAACGCCTTTTTAAAGTCTAAATATATTACGTCTACAGTTTTGCTTTCATCGTACACGCAAATCATTTTGTGGAAGAATTCGAGCAAGTTAGTCAAGCACGATCTCGCACGCCTAAATCCATGTTGGGTATCGTTAATCAGCTTATTTGCCTCGAGGTGGCTCACTATTCTATCTTTAATTACAGATTCTAAAAGCTTCCCAACTACCGAAGTTAGACTAATAGGCCGAAAATTCGTTGCTTCAAATCTATTCCCCTTCTTAAATATAGGTGTAACGTTTGCTCGCTTGAAATCAAGAAGAAGAAGAAGAAGAAGAAGAAGAAGAAGAAGAAGAAGAAGAAGAAGAAGAAGAAGAAGAAGAAAATGGTGTTCAGGGTGTTAAAATAAAGAGTCTATAAAGGGGATTAAGAAAGGCGGTTAAGATTAGCAAATAAGTCCGTAGGCCACACCCTGCTGGGGTGCCTGTGTAACCAAGCTCTTCCTGTTAAGGAAGAGAACAGCGGCTTGTAATTTTAAAAGAAACTCTAAACTAAATTTCCCCGCCTTTCAAAATATCACGTTGCTAAAATATAGTTATAGAAGAAGATATATAAAAATAAATTTTCTGAACTTCACCATTTGTAATTCTTTGGGTATTAAAAAATTCACCAAATTCCGATAATTATAATTATTTCTGAACTTCACCATTTTGTTTTTTTTATATTATAAAAGAATTATTATAAATAACTTTGATAAAAAAACATGTTATAACCAAACTAAGATGAAATTATTATTCAAATACTGAAAAAAATTCCCTTCTTAAATTCTAGATTTAGTGATGAAGTGATGATGAAAAACTCAAGAACTCTGTTGGCTTTTTTTTACACCTTCACACATCGATTTGAAAATTTCAAGGCGTTGTTGAGGGCCAATCCAATATTCCTAGGGCGCCAAAATAAAATAAATAAACATTAAAAAATAAATAAATAAAATTATATGTATAATAAACTTGAAACAACCTTTACACTTAGGCCACTTGACTCGTTTTTTTATTAAATATGTTTTCTTGATACTTGACACGTTTTCTTTCTTAAAGTGGGGAAGGGTCAGCGCATCAGGCCATCACCGGTTCTCGAATCGATACAAAAGGACGTCGTCGTTTTTGTCAACGAGTCAATTGCTTATCTTTTGTAATGAAAATGTCATCCAAGCCGTCATGTGCTGCTTTCAGGAAGCGAAGAAGGGAGGAGGAGAAAAAACGGGCCCAAAAGCAGAGCGTATGTAACTTTCGTTAATTAACTTTTAAAGCGTTACCGTGTTAAGCTTTCATTTTTCTAAGCTAAGAGCAGCAGCTAAGCTGCGCTAGCTGCGATTTCTGTAAAATTTCGTCATTGAATGACTAAGTCTTGCAGAAAATATGACGGTCATTCTCAAGTAGCCTACCACCTCTTATTATAATGAACGCATATCAGAAATTCAAGTAGTTAAAGTATAGGTTAGAATAATACCTATTTTTGGTATTATACTAACCTAACAAGGTAACCTAACCCTAAACACCAGAAATGCATGGGAAGTGAAAAAGTTGGTAACCCTAAACTTGAACTGTATGTTAATTGTAAGCTTGGCTATTGGCCGCAATGTAACCTATTATCTAAATAAATTAATGTATACCATTTTCTGATTTTTTAGATGCACTGAGAAAATATTTGCAGCCACGACAGGTACCTTTGGAAGCTGCTACAGAGGAGGCATCACTGTCTTAACCTCAGCCTCTCAGTGAAAAAGAGTGTCATCATATTTGGAATATGATTGCAGTACAATTACTTTTCATGAACAATGTTCTATTTATAAATACAATATGAATTTCATATTTGTAGCCTGCTATAATGAAGTACTTTGGAGGTATAATGAATGCAGAGATGTCATTGTATGCCATGTTGTTTTGTGTTTAACACAACGGCATCTATTCAGGCTGAGGCAGCAACAACGGCAGCACATCGGCTAGTGAGACACAGGTTGAGAACTTAATACAGGTGAGTATTTATGCTGTTTGTTACAGTAGTTGCATTTATTGATCTATGTCTTATCTATCAATAATAACAATACTATAAATATTATTTGTATCATGCTATAATGAAGTACTTAAGAGGTACAATGAATGCAGAGACCAGGGATGCAATTGTAATTGAACTAAAATCATTATTATTAATGTATCTACAGATGTTTTTCTAAGTTGCTGTGTGTATGTTTCATTCGAATGATTCTCTTAACAAGAGAAGGAACCAGCATCAGTAGACTTAATGTTACAATCCAGCAGGCTGAAGACACATTATCAACATCAATAGATGTTTGTGAATCTGTCAAAGCTGCCCCCATTGATCGTGCTAATTGGCCACACCACATGTCTGATACAGTGAGGACCGAGTTCGCTATTCGAGGACCTTATGAGGAAAAATCAGACTTGAAATTCCATAAAAGAGAGGATGAAAGAAGTTGCCATTACCACTACTTCCACAGACATGTAGTGAATGGGGAGAAAATCAAGAGAACGTGGCTGATGTATTCCCCCCAAAACGATAGTTTATTCTGTTTCTGTTGCAAGCTCTGCTCTTAGAAAGCATTTGGATTAAGTATGGATGGTTTTAATGACTGGAAAAACTGTAGTGACACTCTCAAAATGCATGAATATAGTCCTGAACACACTAAGAACATGGGATCATGGAAGGAACTAAAGAGTCGTATAAAAACAGGCCAAACAATAGACAGAGTGGAAGTGACACTTATAAATGCAGAAATGAGAAAGTGGCGTTAACTACTTACTTACCAGGTTTGTAGCAATCATTCAGTCGTTAGCAGAGCAAACCATTGATATCAGGGGGACCACTAACAAACTAAACAAACCTAATGATGGTAATATTCTAAAAGTTGTAGATTTCATGGCTCATTTTGACCCTGTCATGAAGGAGCATGTTGCTAAGGTGTAAGCAGAGCCAAACAAACATCATAGCTTGGAAAAAACGTTAAATCCAAATACTTTTCGATAATTTTAAACTGCACTGCAATGCAATTGTTGATGTGCACATTTCCCCACTGAGAAAAACAACATAAATGTGAGTGACATTGTCAATAAATTTAGTGTTCTCATAAACTTCTCTGATCTGCCACCGGATGAGCTTGGGAAGCAAAAACCTGACCTTTGGAGATAAGTCAGACATAGTTGTCGAAGAACTGATTGTGGAAATGCAATCTTTTCCAACTTGGCTCAAATGCGAGATAACAACACTTGAACTTTTGTTTTTTTCTGGAGGAGAAAAGTCTAAACGAAGTACATATATCCGAATACGTGGATAGCAGTGAGAATCGCTGTCATCAATCCAGTGACTGTGACATCTGCTGAGAGAAGTTTCTTCAAACTGAAGCTGATTAAAACTTATTTGAGTTCTACAATGTCTCAGCAACACCTCAATGGATTGGCATTAATAAGTATTAATCAGGAAGTGTCTAAACAAATTTCATTTAATGAAACAATAGATGCCTTTGCTGCTAGGAAGTCCAAACTTGTCAGTGCTATTTCTCGTTTAAGATTGCCTTGTTTGCATATTGAATTCATTGTTTTAAAGAGTTTTGTTACTAAATAATATAACCAAACGGGCAAATAGAAAATTTCCTTGCTGTAAACTTTTATATTTGATTTTTACTTTTGATTGCACTGTTTTACATTGCTTTTTGGAATTTGCACCTTTTTTCAGAACATCTGCACTACACCTGTCGGTGTTACTTATAAATTTTAGTATAGTTATTAAAATAGTTTGCATTTTTCTACAGGTTGTTGTGTTGCAGTGTTGTATTTAAAATAAATAATAAATGTGTACATGCTGCGTTTTGGGGGGGAGGGGGCGTCAAAGTACACTCTCGCCTAGGGCACCAAATGACCTACAGCCGGCCCTGCATTCTATAGTTAGATTTTGTTAATTATGCTCGACATTACACTTATCTATCTAATTTGTTCTAGGATTGATCCCTGTGAGACTCCACTAAATACTACCCTCTACCCTGATTCAATACCGTTGATTAATGTGTTAAAGCCAATCTTCCCAGCCATGTAAGCAAGTTTCCCCGCACTTCGGTAAGCTCAGTTTGTGCCATCTTCATGAACCAAAAGAAAGCCCTCACGCACGTTATTAAGGCGCGATTTGTTTTAAAAATTTATTTTCTGTGTCGAATTAGTCCATGAGTGTCAATATGTTCGATAATTTTGTCTTTGATCATTGATTCGCATAGTTTAATATATAAGGAATTCAGGCTAATTGACTAGTAGTTTGTAAGGCAGTTGACGATCCTCACTTTAGAAAATTAGTGCTATATTATTTAATTAGAATATTTTGGAACCGCTCATTCTTCTAGTGATCCATTAAATGTTTTTTGTCACAGGACTAACAATACCTTTTTTATTCTTTATTTTGATGAGTATAAATCATATATAGCCCAGGTGCTTTGATAGTTTAATATTATTTATGTAAAAAACTTATTCTTCCTCGACTTATCACCGATTCAGTATTCAACGCTGCTTAAATGCCACCTGTGGCTCAACAACTGGAATATTTTCCAAGTTTTCTTTGGTACAAACTGTGGCAAAATAATCAGTAATTATTTCTGTCATAGCTTTTCCAAGGTTGGTTAGTTGTCCGCTTAACTTTGCAATGAACTAATGATGTCTCATGTTGGATTTTGTTTGTTTACATGCCGGTAAAATACCTCCCAATTCTCTTTGCAATCTTTGGCTAGGGAGAATTCCTAATAGCTTTCTGTTTGTCTAACAAGTTTTTGTACACTGCGCTTTAATTTTGTGTACTTGACTATATGTAAGTCATTTTTCATTATATTTATTGTCAATACAATATTTGTGGGGTTGGGATTTTCTTGATTATTTTGAAAATCTGTTTGTTTGACCATTTTAGTTGGTACTCAAAATCCTAACATTTTCATTAGTATTCAAAAAAAATATCTAAATATGTTAGCCCCTTGCACAAGAAAGCTATAATTTATAAATAATAATCTTTACCCTGCAAGTTATACAGTAGACACATTATAATTAATATTACTATAGTTGAGATCGCCACAAGAATGTAGTTTTGCACTTTGGTGAATTTTCTGAGAAACTCAAACATTGCATTGTCATTCGTTTCGTTTTGAGATGGAGGGCTATAACATACAATAAAGTTAAACCTTATGATACCCCAATAAATTTTAACGCATACTATTTAAACCTGCATTTGCAGTTTCTAGAACGTTAATTTTAACAAGATCTAGGTATTTTTTGCAGTAAAGACAAGTGCATCAGAGACGAGTGCGAGGAACCAAAAGCAAGAGGGCACTTCCCGAATTTGGCTTATGGCCCCCTTAGGAACCTTCTTTTTTCCTCTAGCCCATAAACATTATTTTCAGTAGGTAATATGCAGTTTAACTCTACTTTAAAGGATAAAAAATATTAAAACAGTTATTTGTATTCAGGTAAAATTATATTTGTCACATATATAGGACTATAAACATCGTTAACAGTGGTTAACAAAAATGTAATACTCTTTTAAAATAAATAATTAGTCTTACAAAAAATAAAATCCCTTAGCAAAATGAAATAAATATATCATTAAATCTTTATTCATTCAATGCGATCCTTGTGCTTCATGCAGTTACACAAGTTTTTCAATATCAAGGTCTATAGTTGTTAGAGACAGCCGAAGATCACCTCCTCTTACTATTTCTAAGCGGCTGCTAGCTTTTGATAGGAGGCGTGACACTTTACTAAAACCCGACTCAACCAGATAATAAGTAGGAAAAGCAATAAAATATTATTTTACTTCGTCCCAAAGCAAAGGGTATTTCATAGCAATTTCATGACTTGTCCATAAGTTCCTGACACCATGCTTAAATCTAGCCAGAGAAGTTTGATTACTCTGTAACTCAATAAGGCTTTCTTGTAATCTAATATCAACATCAGATGCATTAATTCCAAATGGGTCTACCACCCACCCTGGAATGTCCAGTTGTAGAAGATCTCTGAACCTAACTTCCATATCACTATGCAATTTCTCCAAATGATCAATGTATACTAAAATATCATCTTCTTTCAGCTCACTCTCAATAGTGCGGAGGGTTGGAAACCTTATCAACTCTTTTTGCCCCATATTTGTCTTGAACAGCTTAATTTCCCCATAAATGCACAAATAGACTCTCTGCAAGTTAAAATATTTGCCTTTTACCTTGTAGCTGTTTGTTCAAGATATTTAGCTTTTCAAATATATCTGTAAGGTAGAATATGTCACATTTGGCAACAATGATTCTTACTCCATGCTGCTTATCATCCAGAAATAACACAACACTATCCCAAAGTAAAGGGGAAGCGATTTAGACAATTGCCCCTAGAAAGCCATCGCACCTCTGTATGCAAAAGTAGGCGCTCAAACCACTCTTCATTGGTAGCACAGAGTTGTCGGAAAAGACGCTCTTTAAGTAAATTTGACTTGATAAGGTTGACTGTCTTGATTACACTATCAAGTGAATCTTTCAGACGTCTTCCTAGGTTTTTTGCAATCAGATTTTGACGGTGGACAACACAGTGTATGCAAAAAACTTTAGGCACAGCCTCTTTTAAATGTGCAATAAATCCCCTATATCTACCTACCATAGCGGCGGCGCCATCAGTTGCACAAGCCATAATATTCCCAAGTGGAATATCATTTTTTTCTTTGAAATAGGCCACTACTTCTTTAAAAATTGTTTCACCTTTAGTATCCGTCACAAGGCTGCGGCAAAAAAGCATTTCTTCGATGAGTTGATCTTCATCCAAAAACCTAACATAAGCCATGAGAAGGGCTTCGTTATCACGTAATAACGTTTGATCAATTTGTAATGCAAAGGTCTTTACTTGTAAATGTTTAACGAGTTTTTCTTCTACATCCTTTGCCATTTCGTCAATACGTCTTGATACTGTATTGTTGCTCAGCGGAATGACTTCAGTGATTTTTGCGGGATTTTGTTGCATGCCAGTTGAAATAACTACAGATACTGAAGGCAAAATCAATTCTTCGCCAATATTATGAGGTTTTCCCGATTTCGCTATTAGTTTGGAAATCTCATAAGATACAATTAAACCTTTGTTTAGTTTTGCCGCTGTTTTGCTAAATATATTTTTAATAGTGCTCCTTGCTTGGAAATCATCCCGCAGCTTTGTGCTTATTCTCCAAATGTATTTTAAGCTTACTTGGTCGCATACTATCATTAGAAAGTGCAGCCATACATAAAAGACACAATGGCTGTGTTATCTTGTCTGGTAAATGTATAAAACCATAAGCTAAATACTCACTGGAGTATTGTCGACATTTTTTCTTCGTTGCCGTAGCCATGGGTAATATGAGCAGAAGAAATTTAATATATTAATAATATATATATTACATTTTAGTGCCGAAGCTCACCGCAACAGAATGAAAGGCGCTTATCTCAGCGGCGAAAAAGGAAGACTATTTCTGAGAAAAGACCCAGAAACAACCCTCATTCCCTGTGCAGAGCACCGAGTCTGTGACCAACACCAACTCCTATTAGAGTCGGCCACGAAAATGTCCAATAAATAGAAACGCTAATAAAATAGCTGCATTGAAAAAAATTTTTCCGTTTTTGTGCTAAATACTTGCCCTTGATGGTAAATATTTGACACCAAAAAAGAATCGTAAAACAATGCAACTATTTTTATGAGCGTTTCTATTAATTGGACATGTCCGAAATTTTCGTTGTTGATGTACATCCTGGTACTCTGTACCTGTACCTAAATGCAAAACAGCAGAAATGTACTCCCTCAGAGGGGTAGATTTGCATTAATTTTAGTAATATATTATATATACATATATATTACTAAAATTAATGAAGATACAAAACGATAAGTACAATCATCAGAATCTAAGATTAAATACTAATCTGGTAAATAAGCCCTAAGTGAAACCGAAGTGAAAAAAAATGATTTGTTGTAGGCGTAACAATGGCACACTTTATTTACAAACAAAAATGCTCAGTTATTTACTTATAAAAATCTTATATTATTGTGCTTGTGGCAATCTAATATAATTTTAAAAACTAGTAAAATTACTACAACTTCGCAGTATTAGGGTAAACAATTAAAAGCTACTTACATACTATAACGCCAAACCACTTGATAAACAGACTGTAAGGATTTAAAGTTCTACCTGAAGTATTTTCATCAAGCCAACAACGGTGCCAGGCGCATTACGATCAAGCGCACAATGGGGTGCGGCGCAGAATAAGCTTGTAAGATGCAAAATATTTGTTTACAAATTAATGTAAATCCTATTATGATAATAAAATATTTAAAAAAGGGAAAATATATGTATTAATATTTTTTAAATGTAATTCAACTGCATAAATTAAAATTAGGTACTGCCCTAACTATAATTCAGGTTTCAATAGGTTAAGTCCTGTGGCCTCCTTCATGGCTCTGTGGCCCCCCTAAAGCTTAAAATTTTCCTGTGGCCCCCTTCAGATGTGCCATGACCCCTAGGGGGCCATATAGCACCCGGTTGTGAAACCCAGATCTAGACTAACCAGAGGTGAGATCAGGTAAGGGTAGTTGCTATGTTTAGGATTTCAAATGTGAGAAGGGTAACTTTAAAAGTATTTCGAAATTTAATGGACATCCATTGCAGTTCAGGAAGCAGAGATGTGGCACGAGGGAGCTGTCTTCGACGGAGGAGAACTCTAGCCGCAAAGTTCTGGACAAGTTGAAGGGGGCGAATTGTAGTGTTGGAATCCCCATTGAGAAGATAGTTACAGTAATCAAGACGAGAGGTAACAAAGGCATGGATGGCTCTCTCCTCGTGAGTGTTTTGGTCAAAGTAGGATCGGATACGACTGAGGTTACGGAGAAAGCAGAAAGACGATTTGCTGATATTAGCAACATGCGATTTGAAATCGAGTTGACTGTCAAAAGAAATGCCTAGGAAAATAACGTTGTCAGAGAACGCGATCGGGGAGCCACCTAGATTGAAAGAGGGAGCTAATATTTTTTTTGAAACGAGCGACATCTGCTGTTTTGCTCTAGTTTAGTTTGAAGAGGTTATCCAATAGTAGTCAGTAATCTTGTCATATGTGAATAAAAGATTGTTTAGTGACGGTCCGGCGAACGAGTTTGTAGAAGAGGAGAGAAATATTTGCCTGTCATCAGCATAGGAATGGAAGAATAGACATAGGCAATTCAGAAGAAGGCCAAGAGGAAGGAGGAAGATATGAAAAAGAAGCAGGCCAAGGACTGCCCTGAGGAACACCATAGGAATACCATAGGACACAGCAGTTTGCAGAGAAACACCAGGCCCGATGGGAACAGAATGAGTACGAGATGACAAATAAGAGTGAAACCAGTTTAGATCAGTTCGAGATACACATGAAGTCACGAAGGCGGTGGGGAAGAATGGAGTGATCAACGGTTTCAAATGTTACCGAAAGATCGAGAAGCTGCATAATTGAAGTCTTCCTAGCATCGGCCTCGTGGCGGGGTCGGTCAGTCACATGTAGGAAAGCCGATTCGGAGCTGTGACTAGGCCTGAAGTCGGACTGGAAGGTTTCTTCAATGTTGGAGGATGACATGTGCTCAGTGCAGGTGCGGTTCCAAGACGGAGGAGCTGGGAAGCTGAAGCTCCCCTTCCCCACACACACAAATTTCAGAGCCGTTTATGTTTATATTTCTTTTTTTAAGACATACTTATATTCTGCTATTCAGAAAGAGTTATGTAATAATATAGAATATATATATATATATATATATATATATATATATATATATATATATATATATATATATATATATATATATATATATATATATATATATATATATAAAGCTTTTTCAACAGCTGCGATCGAATGTACCTTATGTGATACATGTCTAAAATGCAGGTAAATTGCGGGAACTGAAGTTAAGAGATTGGACGATAGTTTGATAGTTTGTTTCCTTAATATCGTACGGTCAGCAGCATGTTTGAAGTCAAAATGTACATAACCTAGTGACAGGAAGGCGTTGAAGAAACCCAGTAGGTGTGGTAGGAGAACTGGTAGGAACTAAATATAGACTGTTTGAGAAAGTTTCAAGCAGATAGCAGGTTTATTTTTCGATGAGCGGAATATTTGTGCGAGCTCATCAGGGGAGACTGGGAGGACGGAAGTGAGATTGTGGGTGGGATAAAAATTACTTCCATTGTGTCGGAGTAGGGGTCGATCGGTGTTAGCGAGGGAAAGAGAAAGTCACCAGCAATATTACCGATCCAGTTTCCCCTCTCCTGGTACATCTGCAGTGGTTTATGAAAGTGTATCCGGTGGTTGTAACAGCCACGATAATCGAGTTTGTAAAAAGGCCCTCCTTATGTTTCACTGATGGAAAATACCTCAATCTCTTAACTGATATAATTTTGTTGATCTGGCCTTTTTAAATTAAGTGAACGGCAATTTAAGGACACCATAAAAACAAGTGGGGCAGTCGTCATTGTCTACAGTGAAGAGAGGTTGGGTTGGTGGAGTTATTGCATAACATCTCAGCAAGTTGCGGACCCTTATTTTTTGTGTGTGCCGAGGGACATAAGGCTATCATTTCAGTCATCGAGTACCGGATATGGGGTTTAGGGAAGGCAGTCGGCGAGGAAGGAAGCGCACGGGGAAGGGAAGGTTAAAAACAACCAATTAACCATTGTGTGGGTAAAAGCGTTAAAAAATAGTTTAATTAAAAATTAAATGTCATAGAAATGAATGTGTATCCGAGAAATGTAAACACGATAAACGAAAAGAGTATGTACATGCAAGAAAAAATAAAGATAAATGAAAACTAAAAAACTCATACGCAGGTTAGTGTGAGGCGAGTCCCGGATACAAAATACACGAGGAAGAAACACTTGTAATTTGACGGAAACACACGGGGTGGGGTGGAGCACTGGCTGAAAATAATAATTTCACAGCACTAAGGGTAAACTATTTGATGAAACTAGAAAGCCGGACAAAGTCAATGTGATTAAAACTAAGTAATCAAGCAAACAATTTTATTAAGCGCACAAAAACGAACAGGAAACACTTGGGTTAACAATACATGCAGAAAAGAATGCACATGGTTATACAATTAGCACAACACATGACCAAAACGCTGTCTTTAAAATTAATAAGCTTTGAAAAGGGTTTGGTGTATGCGGAACGGAGGCACAAAGCTGGCACGTCCTTCTCACACGGTGTAGCTATTATTACAGACCATACCGTATATTATGTATGTTTAACTACATGACGACTCAGAATTTATCTGAGTGCTTACGATTACGATTAAGTTAAAGTGGGTGCATGTAGGGGAGGACGATAGAGTGTGTGGGTAGACAGAGAAAATAGACAAGCGGAGAAAAGAGAAAGAAGTATGGCTGGGTGCAAAGAGATGCTAGAGCCTGGTGATCAGGCCTATCATTTTTTTTATTTTTATTGTAGCGTGTATTCTATGTTGTTTCTGTTGATTTTTATAATTATTTATGGCGTTCAAACCATTTGTCCTAATAACTTTAGTTTAGTTTTGTGTGTGTGTTATGCATTGCTTATTTGTTTATGTTTTTTAATACTTTTAAGTGCGTACTTAATGTTTTGTTTTTTGTAGGCTTGTGTGTATGTTTTTTTTTTTTTGTTTCTTCATAGTTGGTAGGGTTCTCGTCGTAATTGGGGTTTTTCTTTATCTTGGTTTAAAGTTGTCTTCTTCGGTGAATATTGTCGTAGTTGTGAATTTTTTCTCTTGTTCGGTTGTCTTCTTTGGTTTTTAGGTTTCACATCTCATTATGCGTAGAACGGCACTTCGTCCCCGCCAGCCACTCGGTTGGCGGAGCTGGAAAATCTGGCGTGGCAGTCTTATCCTCTGTCCTGGTTAATCATCTGAGTAATTTCTACACTCAGTTCCCGATTAACCAGATCCTGCATTTTCCGGGTCCGTTCTTCTATGACTTTGTTAATTGGAATTATCCCCGCCTCTCTGTGCAGGTCTTCTTGCCGTCTTCTTTCTTGCCTGAGTGTAGACGTGATTAGGTACATGCATTTATTTTGCACTACTTGAAGTCGCATCGTTTGTGTTTTTGAGCCACAAGAGAGGGTGGAAGCGGAGTTAAGCAACGTAGATCTTACAAGGGCATTGTAGATTTTCTTTTTGTGGCTTTAACGTAGATTTATAAATGAATATAGAGTTCTGACAGTGGCCGAGGCTCGAGAAATTCTCTCTTCGACGTGTGTGATAGAACGAGTTCAGAGCTGCATTCATTTCAACTTCTATCACATTTTATTTAAAACCATGAGGCTACCCACGTGCATCTTCGATTCGAGGCTTGGAGTCTTATCAACAGCTACCGGACGCCAATGTTTAAACAAGGAGGTTATCGTCCCCCCCCGTTCGCCCCCATACGCCGACCTCGCCAGATCGAGTTAGGCTTATGGGCAGATAAGGCATTGTTCCCCGGCTCGGCTGTGCGTTGCCTCGAAGCTTCCACCCCATTCTCCCCCACGCCAAGGAGATGTCCTGGCTATTTATATAGAAACTTTACCACTAAGATCAGATTGGAGATCCAGATTTTCGTCGCGAAACATCACCACGACCCTCTCTCCCTTTGTGCGCCAAGGGACCTCGACCTCGAGATTCACCATCACTTGTCCAGAAGGAGGACAATATTCCTTGAGTGCCAAAGGTTCGAGCCTTTAGTGACGCCAAGTCCCCAAGGCATCCCCCCCCTGTTGTTCAAGGAGAACAGCATTAGAACAGCCATTGTTCGTTTTGAGCCCTTCGCCAAGAAACGGTTCTCATCCCCCCCCTGTTGTTCAAGGAGAACAGCATTAGAACAGCCATTGTTCGTTTTGAGCCCTTCGCCAAGAAACGGTTCTCATCCCCCCCCCTGTTGTTCAAGGAGAACAGCATTAGAACAGCCATTGTTCGTTTTGAGCCCTTCGCCAAGAAACGGTTCTCATCCCCCCCCCTGTTGTTCAAGGAGAACAACATTAGAACAGCCATTGTTCGTTTTGAGCCCTTCGCCAAGAAACGGTTCTCACCCCCCCTGTTGTTCAAAGGAGAACAACATTAGAACAGCCATTGTTCTTGAGCCCGTAGACAAGAGACGGTTCTCATCCCCCCCTTTGTTCAGAAGAGAACAACCTAGAACAGCCATTGTTCGTCAAGCCGTTCGTCGAGTAACGGTTCTCCTTTCCAAGACGCCACGTCAGGATCCTTTTATCCCCCCCCCCCCTTCGGCTGGAACTCGCCAGCGGACCGAATATTCCTTCAAGTACCTTCCACTGCACCCTAATGAAGTTACGTAAGCCAAGCGTCACCTTTTGAGTATTGATCCCTTATTTGTCAATTCTATCCTGTGCTTTAAATGGTTTATCGAACCATCCCATCTCTTTAACTCCATATTTGTTTTACCTTTTTTTGATCCCTTAAATCCTTGGATTAGCCCGAGTCTCCACGACCCTTTCCATTCTGTTTGTCAATATTTTCCGTTTTTGTGTTTGCTGATAGTTATTATTAATAAAACTCTATTTTATTAATGATAGCAATATTATTATCCTTGAGCTCAGTTCCACTTCTTAAGCATTTTGAAGATACATAATATCGGCCGCCAGACAGTAAAAACGCACTCTAGAGATAATTAAGGAAGTTCCCTCAACGAATAGTGATATATGGTATATCGTCGGGAGTCATTCTACGACATATATATATATATATATATACTATTTAAATTTGGTATCAGGTGTGTAAGGTCTAACGCTATATCTTTGCAAACACTGGTCTCAGTCGAGTAAAGCATAGTGTTATTCGTTATAATAATAGAATATAGTAGTTCCCTTTTGTTTTAACGATTGCTATCCCCTTTTTTTTTTAAACTTAAGAAGCTGGAGTAGCTCAAGGAACGGTTATAATAATTTGTTTGTGTTTTTGTGATTTTAGTCAGTGGTTATTTAGATTGAGAAACCAAGTACGAATAGGTCAGTGCCCATATTTAGGTAGGCTAATTCTATAGAGGCATAATTCTTGTTGCAAGGAATTTTAGTTGGTTGACTAGTGCGCCCCCAAGTGCAAAGATGACTCAGTTTGAAATCTTTAAAGCGCAAGGAGAGTCCTGTGGACTCTCCGGAAAAGAACTAATTGAGTACATTCAAGAGGAGCAAAGAAAAGAGAAAGAAATCCAACGAGAACAAAGAGGGGAACGGATAAGACAAGCTGAGCTTCAGATTGAATTAGCTCGTGTTGAAGCGGGGATACATTCCGCCAGTTCCCGTTCCGAAGCCCCCCCCCCCATCTCCCACTAAAGCTCCCCAATTTCAAAGATGGAGAGGATTTCGGAGCATTTTTAGCCCACTTCGAAAAGATCCTCGAAATCAATAACATGGATCTGGAGGCTGAAGGTGTAGCCAGATTACTTCCCCTGTTAAATTGCAAATTGCGCGAAATTTTTATATCTTTACCATCTGAGTGTACAATTAACTACAGCACCTTGAAAGCTGAGTTATTGGCCGCTCATAATATGACTCCCGATTTCCACCGCCAAGAATTTCGAGGAGGTCGTATTAAACCCGGACAGACGTTCCGTCAATTCGGATACATTCTTCAGAGGAATTTTAAATTTTGGTTAGAATCCTCAAAGGTTGATCCGGACTACGAGTCCTTAACGGACTTCGTGTTGCGAGATCAATTTTTGGCGTCTCTCCCGACGGAGATCCGCGCGTTTGTTAAGGACCGTCGGTGCCAGACCTTTAAAGAATGTACCGAAGAAGCGGATGTCTATGCCGCAAGCCATAATTTATATCCAAAGGAGAATCGAACTTCTCACCAACCCCCAAACCAGGAAAGAAGGAAGGATTCGCGCCCCTTCCCAGGAAAGCTGACAAAGTTTCCGGGCCCCGTAAGACCCCAAAACTTCATTCCCCAAAATCAACAACGGGACTCCAAACCTCCCGTTCAGATTTCTTCTCCACCTCTCTTCCCGAAGCGACCAATAATATGCTTCACCTGTGGTGTAGAAAACCACATGAGCTGGAATTGCCCCCAAAATTCTAGGCTTAAAAGCGGACCAGCCCACCAAGTTCACCAGATTTATGCAACCCCGGCTCCCCCGGAGGTGCAGACCCAAGCAGCAACTTCTCCCCCTCCGTCAGGCCACCAGGTAAATTTTATTTTTGATAAAAGTTCACCAGGAACTTTGAAATTTGAGGAGGGCAGCGTGAATGGCTGCCGAGTATCGACTCTCGTCAGGGACACAGGATGTACTTGTTTCATCGTGTCCGACGAACTCCTTTCCCCAGTGGACCCTAACCACGAAAAATTTGCGGTGGTACATGACTACCTTGGGCGGGCGAACAGATTCCCCGTCGTTAGATGTTACCTGCAGTGTCAATATTATGATGGCTGGGCTGAAGTCATTTCAGCACCCATAAAATTCTGCTCTGTACTTATAGGACAGAGCCCCCAAGTAAGTTCCGACCCTGTGTCCCAGGCCGCCCTTACTCGAGGTCGAGCTAAGAAGGAAGCCCAGGAGTCCGTCCCCCTCAGAACCCCGTTACCGTCCGAATTCTCGGAGATCCTTAACCAGGACTTTAGGACGGCACAAAAGGAGTGTGAAGCACTAACACCCTTATGGGATAAGGCCCAAAACCAGGACACGGAGACTGTCCGTGGACCTAAAGTCATCAGGTACCTGGAGGAAGGTGGCTTTCTTTATCGATCCGCCGAGGACAGTAATAACGCTGTTACTACTGTCCTATGCCTTCCACGATCCCATGTCCCTATAGTGCTCAAAGTGGCTCATGACAGCATTTTTTCCGGTCATTTTAGTCACACTAAAACTGGCCAGCGCATTTTTAGATATTTTTATTGGCCGGGTGCTGCAGCTGACATCTCAAAGCATTGTCGATCGTGCGATGTGTGCCAGAAGACGTCCGCTAAAGGGCGGGTAAAACCTGCTCCCTTACAAAGGAGACCAGTCATTACTGAACCCTTCTCCAGAGTGGCCATCGACCTGGTTGGCCCTATCCACCCACCTTCGAGCGAAGGGCACAGCTACATTTTCACCTTGGTAGACTTTGCTACCCGTTTTCCCGAGGCTGTCCCCCTTCGCCGAATCGACAGTATTTCTTGCGCCGAGGCCCTCATTTCCATCTTTTCGAGGGTACGCGTCCCCAAGGAAATACTCTCCGATAGAGGCCGACAATTCACCTCTGAGTTGATGGAGTACGTAGGGAAGCTGCTTATGGTAAAGCCCCTTTTTACCACCCCCTTCCGGCCACAGACAAACGGGATGTGCGAAAAATTAAATGGAAATTTAAAATCCATTATTAAGAAGATCTGTGCCGAGCAGCCCCGCGAATGGCACCGATATCTCCCGGTCGCCCTATTCGCCTATCGGGAAATTCCCCACCGTACATTAGGCTTCGCCCCGTTCGAGCTCCTTTATGGACGTAATATACGCGGGCCACTCAGTATTTTAAAAGAGTTGTTAATTAAGCCCCAACTGGATCAAGAACTCCAGTCATCTTACGCCTATGTCTTGGACCTACGCCAGAGGCTCGAGAAATGCGCAAACATCGCCTATAAAAATGCCGATGTCAATTTGGAGAAATACAAAACCTATTTTGATGTCCGGTCCGAAGATCGTAAATTTAAGCCCGGTGATGAAGTACTCCTGCTCCTTCCCACAGCCAGTAATAAATTACTGAGCCAATGGAAAGGTCCGTACCCGGTCCGCGAGGCACGAGGACCGGGAGATTACCTCATTGGTACCCCAGCAGGCGATAAGCTCTATCACGTCAACTTATTGAAAAAGTACCACCGGCGCGCCCATGGACATACCTTCGTAGCGCTGGACGAAACATCGGCGCTTGAAGAGGATTACCCCGCGGAGTCCCTTAATGTAATCCAGACAGTGTGCATCCAACCTGATGCCGATTACCCTCTTCCTTCCCTACCAGGCGAGCCGTTTGAACCCTCTGACCTGGATATCGACGCGCAGCTGACACCACATCAAAAGGGTCAGCTACAAGATCTATTACGTCAGTTTGACGACGTTATTTCGGAGAAGCCTGGGTGCGCTACTAGTTTCAAGCATGATATCAAATTAACAACCTTAGAACCCGTCCGTTCAAAACCCTATCCCATGCCGATTCATTTACGCCAAGCCTTTAACGCCGAAGTTGATAATTTAATTAGTTTAGACATCATAGAACCTTCCACCTCTAGTTATTGTTCCCCAGTCGTCATGGTCAAGAAACCTGATGGCTCTTATCGGATGTGCATCGACTTCCGGAAGTTAAATTCGGTAACTGTGTTCGACGCCGAGCCCATCCCGTTGGTAGACCAAAACCTCCACCTTTTCGAAAACGCCAAGTTCATCTCAGAACTCGATTTGTGCAAGGCGTATTATCAAATCCCCCTCCGGCCTGAGGTGAAAGCATATACCGCCTTTGCAACAGAGAAAGGCCTTATGCAATTCAAGCGCCTTCCTTTTGGCCTCGTCACTGCTTGTAGCAACTATGTATAACCGTCTCATGAGAAGGTTGTTAGATGGACTTCCAAACGTATCCTTTTACTTTGATAATGTCTACGTCGCTACTCGCGAATGGAGTCACCATTTAACCACCCTATTAGCTCTCTTCGAGCGGCTGCGCGAAAATGGCCTCACCATTGGCCCCAGCAAATGCCATTTTGCCCACGAAACCATCAAATATTTGGGTTTCAAAATAGGACAAAGCCAGTTGGGTCCCCAAGAGGACAAGATTAAGGCAATCGCCGACATGCCCCTCCCGATTACAAAGAAGCAATTAAGATCGTTCCTAGGATCAGCTTCGTACTATCGGCGATTCGTTCCGAATTTCGCTGCGATTTCGGCGCCCCTCAGCTCCCTTTTAAAAAAGATTTCACCCGATCGTCTACGTTGGAATGATGTCGCTATTTCCCATTTTAATCAGCTCAAGAGTAAGCTCATGACTGCCCCCATTTTAAAGTTGCCCAACCCGGGAAAATCCTTTGGGATTAAGACAGACGCGTCCAACGAGGGCATTGGAGGTGTACTCCTTCAATACGAGGATGACGGCACGAGTCATCCAGTTGCATATGCTAGTCGTCAATTATTACCACGCGAAAAGAGATATGCCACTATAGAAAAGGAAGCTCTATCAATTATCTGGGTCATAGACAAATTCAAGATGTACTTGATAGGTAAAGAATTTCAAATAGGAACCGACCACCGTCCGTTAGCCTATATTAGGAATGTGCGACACTCAAACGGCCGCATCATGCGCTGGAGTTTACTCTTGCAAGAGTATCAATTTAAAATAAATTATATCAAAGGTTCCGATAACCAGGTCGCTGACGCACTCAGTAGGAATGCGTTACCGAATAGCGTAGAATAATTGTATTCATAGGATTAGTATCTCCATGTAGGTATATACCGTCTTATACGACTTAATTTAAGATTCTTTTGTAATATAATTAATTAATGTATATGTCTGAATTTTGTAACGCTCAATGTCTAATTTTTTGTATGTATATATATTTGTTCTTATTAATTTACGTATAAATTATTTTGTCCCGTATGTACTAAGTTTATATCATTTCATTGTTCCATGCCTTTTTTTTTTATTAAGTTGTATTAAAGGTTATTTTCCCCTGTAATCTAAAGATCAAAATAATCATGTATTGAGGTAATAATAGTTAGGTGCAGGAAGATACGGTTGGTACAAGAAAACGAGTTCCCTACAACGGAGCTCTATCGTTGTCCCTTCTCTCTTTTTTTTCGAAGTGACAACTTCCCCTGGAATGGAGGGGTGTGATAGAACGAGTTCAGAGCTGCATTCATTTCAACTTCTATCACATTTTATTTAAAACCATGAGGCTACCCACGTGCATCTTCGATTCGAGGCTTGGAGTCTTATCAACAGCTACCGGACGCCAATGTTTAAACAAGGAGGTTATCGTCCCCCCCGTTCGCCCCCATACGCCGACCTCGCCAGATCGAGTTAGGCTTATGGGCAGATAAGGCATTGTTCCCCGGCTCGGCTGTGCGTTGCCTCGAAGCTTCCACCCCATTCTCCCCCACACCAAGGAGATGTCCTGGCTATTTATATGGAAACTTTACCACTAAGATCAGATTGGAGATCCAGATTTTCGTCGCGAAACATCACCACGACCCTCTCTCCCTTTGTGCGCCAAGGGACCTCGACCTCGAGATTCACCATCACTTGTCCAGAAGGAGGACAATATTCCTTGAGTGCCAAAGGTTCGAGCCTTTAGTGACGCCAAGTCCCCAAGGCATCCCCCCCTGTTGTTCAAGGAGAACAGCATTAGAACAGCCATTGTTCGTTTTGAGCCCTTCGCCAAGAAACGGTTCTCATCCCCCCTCTGTTGTTCAAGGAGAACAGCATTAGAACAGCCATTGTTCGTTTTGAGCCCTTCGCCAAGAAACGGTTCTCATCCCCCCCTGTTGTTCAAGGAGAACAGCATTAGAACAGCCATTGTTCGTTTTGAGCCCTTCGCCAAGAAACGGTTCTCATCCCCCCCCCCCTGTTGTTCAAGGAGAACAACATTAGAACAGCCATTGTTCGTTTTGAGCCCTTCGCCAAGAAACGGTTCTCACCCCCCCTGTTGTTCAAAGGAGAACAACATTAGAACAGCCATTGTTTTTGAGCCCGTAGACAAGAGACGGTTCTCATCCCCCCCTTTGTTCAGAAGAGAACAACCTAGAACAGCCATTGTTCGTCAAGCCGTTCGTCGAGTAACGGTTCTCCTTTCCAAGACGCCACGTCAGGATCCTTTTATCCCCCCCCCCCCCTTCGGCTGGAACTCGCCAGCGGACCGAATATTCCTTCAAGTACCTTCCACTGCACCCTAATGAAGTTACGTAAGCCAAGCGTCACCTTTTGAGTATTGATCCCTTATTTGTCAATTCTATCCTGTGCTTTAAATGGTTTATCGAACCATCCCATCTCTTTAACTCCATATTTGTTTTACCTTTTTTTGATCCCTTAAATCCTTGGATTAGCCCGAGTCTCCACGACCCTTTCCATTCTGTTTGTCAATATTTTCCGTTTTTGTGTTTGCTGATAGTTATTATTAATAAAACTCTATTTTATTAATGATAGCAATATTATTATCCTTGAGCTCAGTTCCACTTCTTAAGCATTTTGAAGATACATAATATCGGCCGCCAGACAGTAAAAACGCACTCTAGAGATAATTAAGGAAGTTCCCTCAACGAATAGTGATATATGGTATATCTTCGGGAGTCATTCTACGACAACGTGCTTCTTGTACCCGGTAGAGGTGATTTCCATACCGAGTACATTTCATTCGTTGGTGTAGGAATATCGCATATCCCCTACACGCACGTCTGCTCTTAGGGTGCGTCCAATGGGGACCACCTTGAACTTCTCTTGGTTTGTTCTTATTTTCCATTGAGCCTCGTAGTTGTTCAAGTTCACGATTTCTATCGCTGTCATGCGAGCTTGCCGCCACGGTGCATTTCCCCAAGGAGATATGATTATCTGGCTGAAATCATCGGCGTATTGAATATTGAGGCAATAGGGGTACACAGGGGCTGGGACATCCGCGGTGTATATCAAGTAAAACGTGGGGGACAGACACTTCACTCCCCACCCCCCCTGCGGGAGGCCCGCAGTGAGCGGAAACTTTGGTCCGTCCGTGCACCCTAGACTGACATACGCCGCTCTCTCCATGACGTAGTCACAGAGAGTTCTTTCCAAGTTTTCACTTAGACCCAGCTGTAAGATCTTATACTGCATGCCCCTCTGCCACACCTTATCAAACGCCTTTGATACATCCCGACAAACAATATCCACCTAACTCCTGTCCCGTTTGGCTTGGGCAAGCTTTTCCGTAATGACATTGATTGCCATTTCCGTACTTCGCTTCTTTCTAAACCCGTATTGGCAAGGGTTGTAGAGAGAGTTTTCTTCCAGGTGAGACACCAGCCTCCCGTTGAGGATCTTCTCAAAGAGTTTCCCGCCAAATTCCAGAAGTGAAATTGGGCGGTAGCTCTCTCTCTCTCAACGTTGGGTCCTTTCCATGCTTGGGCAAGAAGATCATCTTTGCCGTCTTATAAGCATCTGGAAAGTACCCTGTATTCAGACATGCGTTGAAAATACGTCTCATTCCTTCGTTGATGTTTGCTGGTGCCTTTTCGAAGTTTAGCTTCGTAAGCCCCCATTGGACTGGGGCTTTTTGTCGGAATGAGCGGAGTGCGCCAAGGATCTCTTCTTCGGTGATCTCGGCGTCTCCGTCACGCAGTCTGTCCACCTGGTGATGAGGATGCGTTCGGTGTATTTCCGTGTTAAGTTCGTCTACGATGTTATTTTCGAACTCTATATTAAAATCTTCGTTTTCTTCTTCTGGTATACTGAAGATTATTTCCCAATAACGCCGGAATATTACTTCGATGTTTCTTTCCTCTGTCTCAATGGATCCATCTTATTTTCGGATTTCCATTTTCTTCTTTTTTTCCAGATGATCCTCTGAGACTTTTTACTCTCTTCCAAAAGTCTTTGGGGGATGTATCTCGATCGAGGCTCTCAATCGCATCGTCCCATTGTCTTTGTTGTTGTTTGAGGATCAACTTGTTGAGCTCTTCCTTGATCTCTCTACTTCGTTGTAGCGAGTCAATTGATGCGTTTCTGATATTTAATTCATACATTTATAAGATGTTCTTTGGGGTCTTCGAGTGCCTCGTCTATCTCCTCGAGAATTGCCTCGTCCAGATTTGGTGGGCGATAGGCCTTGAGAAGATCCGCGTACCGTGCTTAGTTTGCTCTCCTGTAGTCTTTTCTGACTGGAGCTGGGACTTGTATAGGGTTCCTGTTGATGGTAAGTAGGATCCCTATATGATCACTACATGGTACCTGGACTGGTTCCATGTAGTAATTGAACGGCAGCTGACGATTAGCCAGACAAATGTCTGGTTTTGTGGCACTTCTTCCTCGAATATAGGTTGGGAAGTCTGGGCCTATTCTATGGACCATATTTCGGTCCATCATAGTTTTCAAGCACCTTCCAGTTCCGTTGAAGGTCCTGTACCCGGATTCCCGACATCTGGCATTAAGATTCCCCAATAATATGGTGGGGGGTCCTTCGGCCAAATAGGCCAGAAAGAGAATGGATTGGCAAATATCCTCGTCTCGGCGGCTGGTACCCGGTGGCGATGGCCAGCTTACCTATATCGAGTTCGACCTCTATTGCAAGATAGGATTCTTCCAGGTTTCTTATTGGCTTGTACTTGATCCCTCTTTTGATGGCGATGGCAGCACCGTCGTACCGCTCTTGAGAGTAATTCGTGATTAACACGTCGTAGTCCCAGATCTTCATTTCGGAGCTACGAGTGTCAATCCCATGTTCAGAAATCAAGATGACATCTGCATCAATCTCCCTGAACAAATTTCCGTAGAGAGTTCTTTTCGCTGTCCAGCCGTTGGTGTTAATTTTCATGATTTTTAGTGAGTTCCGTTCCATCGTGAGATGTATTTACCTGTGTTTCTTCTTAGTCTTTTTGCTTTTTGGGGCCTGTGGGGCGAGTCTGGAGTGCCCAGGCTTTTCGCTCTTCGGGGGAGGACTAGGAGTCTTTGACTGACTCTTCGTCGCTCTTGTGCGAGTGCATGGGCCCTTGTCACTATCCGAAGATGTGGTCTCTTCTTCTTCTTTATCATTAATCTCGTCTTCTTCTTCGGATTCCTCGAATGAGGGAGATTCGATGACTTCTTTTAGTCCAGTGGCTTTCTCTTTATTGTTCCCAATAATGCTATCCTTGAATGCCTTGCAGCATTCGGGGTCATCAGGCACGATGATGGATGGAAAGTTATTAGCCTTTAGTAGCGCGTTTAAAACCTGGTTGTAGCATCCAGGTCTTACCGCATTTGCCACGTTTGCATGTGTAATGCAGATGAGTATTTTAGCACTTAGATCATTTGTGAAGACCATCGGTGAGGGAGTTGCCATTGCTGAGGCCATCCCTTCACTTCTCTTCACAGTGCTTGCATAGGTTGTCGTTTTCTTCTTCTTTTCTTCATTTTCCATTTTCTTTATTATTTCCTTTCTCTTGAGGCAGTTAAGGGCCATCGTTCGATGGGGTCCCTTGCAGTTCATGCACTTCTTGTCAGTGCTTTTACAGGAGTCATATCTATGACCAAATTGTTCCTTTTGGGGATAAGTTGACGTTGGTATGTTTTTCTAGCGCATAGCAGACGAAGCACATCTGAATGCTGTGATATTTCTCATGTTCGATATTGCAGCCTGGGATCCTCATGTTAAAAATGAGGAGTCCCTCCGTTGCCGCCTTGTGAGCCATTTCGGTGGTTTGGAAAGTCACCTTGAAGCCTTGGGTGTGGTCACGGACTTTTATGACCTCCCTGATCTTAGCCCATGTGTGGTTCCTTTCCACCTCGCTTTTGATGTCCGCGGGGGAGTTCTCTCCCACCCAGCTCTCTACCTTTCGGCAGATCACACTTCTATTGGCAGAGATAGCTGGTGGGGTCTTCGCTTCCAAATCCATGGCCTTTAGCACTTCGGCCCCTTCTTCGGATAGGAGCCGGTCTATATCTTTATTTTCACCGCATATAGAGATGAATCCATTTGGGATGTCGATTAGCTTGATTAGTGCAATCCTTAAATTTGCTGCTTAATTTTTATAACCATCATTACTATTACAGCTATTTTTCTCCCACATCTAGGAGGAGCCCTTTCTCATCTCTATAATTTTCAAATTCAACTCTCTTTTATCAAGTGGATTCCAATCAGTGATCTTTCTTGATCCGTCTACTTTCTTAAAATCTTGGCTCTATTGAGTCTCTATTGTTGCTATGATACCTTGTTTGTTTTGTTCACGTATCCAGGTACGTGTTCTTCCATCACGCGAAGCTATTCTCATCGTAATGCCTTCGTGATATTTCTTCGCTAACCCGAGTATCATTGTATGTTTTTTATGCTCAGGCTCAAAAGTTTCAGCCCTATAAATGAAAGCAGGGATTATGCATTGGTAACCTACTTTCCTTTGAGAGAGATGATCATATGACTTTTGAACATTGTGCTTGGCAACTCTAAAGGAGTTCTGAATTAGATTATATTTTGCTGGTTGATAAGTTATACATTTAGGCATCAGTTTTACTTTCAGTGCTAGTAAGCTCATGAAGTAAATATCCCGATGTTAAGGCATTCCTCAATTCATCTTGACAGTACTGTTTTGCTAATCTCATTTTCTGAATATTTCCTCGGGGCAGGAATTGAACAATTGTGACGCGATGATATCTTACTACCTTGCCCTTTGTGTAGTCAAAGATTTATTAGTTCGTTCAAGATTATGCAATCTTTAGAGTTTGGATAGATGTTTTCAAAGAAGCTTATATTTACCTGGTACATTACCACTTTGGTTTATTAGAGGCACTACAGGACTTTTGGGTTTATCGGAAGTATCAACACTTTTAAAAAAAACTATGCACTACGTGAAATACCCATTTAAAATGTCCTTATTTCGCTGCTAATCCGAAAGAAGAGGCCATCACTTTATAATAATTAAAACAAAAATGAAAGCTTCAGTTACCAATGTAGATATTCTGATTCAAAGGAGAAAATGTGGATGGGATAGACAATTAAAAACCAAAGTTACTAAAAAGAATGAACTTAAACCCTTTTTAGCGGCAAACAGTGGAAGATTAAATGATTGTTAATAACTTACTTCTTCAATTAGAGTTGAAAGGTGATCGAGCGGTTGGGGGGATATGTCACCTAAAATTATATTTTCTCTGACGTTGCTGTTTTCCTCTTCCCGCACCAATGGCTCGTCTGTGTTCTTCAGGAAGAATACGGCCTTGGTTCGAAGACCAGCCGAAACTTCTTGGGAGGCGACCAACTGATTCGCCGGATTTTGACCAATAATCAGCTGGAACACCAAATTTCCTTGTTTCACCTCATTTGCAAATGCGACATTATTTTATTCACCTTAATTAAATCATTGTTGGCTGAAGGAGATTTCCTCAAGGTTATAAGTGAGGGGTTGCCAAAGGTTATTCGCCAGTGGTTTCCTTGAGAGAGAAATAAAAATAATCGGTCCTTATGCTGTTGCTATAGCAATGGTTAGCTTCCCTGACATGGCCTTGTGCATGCCTTGGGTATGCTACTTCTCCACGATCGTCCGCCAAGCTTTCCCAATGAATGAACTGTGAAGGACGGGTATCATTGCTATGGTAACAGGCTATCACCGATGCCTACAGTGTAGTTTAACTGGCAGTTACGGCCCTTTTGAATAAAGCGACTATTATACTAATTAATATTTATGTATTAAGTGTGGATTAACTTTATTTAAATATACTTTAATCGATAAGAGATTCGAAATAAGTTTTTTTTTCTATTAAAAGATATATTCAGAATTTAAGGAAATTTTCCCTTAAGTCAATTAATTCAATGCTGTTTTTTTAGGCCAAGTTTCCTATATATTCTTGGTTACTCTCATGTGTCTACAAGGCTTAGACGGTTTCATGAATCTGTTAAATGAAAAAATAATAATGTCTAAAAAATTTACAATTAATCTTAGACTTTCTTTTCTTTGTCCATCTTGTTAGAAATACTATTATACCAACCAGTCCTTTGCTAACAAAAATCTCTTAATTTTGCTATTTAGCCAATCGTTCTTAATACTTCCTCGCCTTCTAAAATAATTTAATAGTTTTATTTAAATACACTTCAACTTGGCATCAGCTACTAATAAAAACTCAACAAAAACTTGGGTTTGTTTATAAAATGATTAATTATATTTACTAAACAAACTGGAATGTGTATATATTGCGTCGATTCCAAATTGCAATGCGAACTCTGGTTTATATTCCCTCGATCCATTGATTATAAAATGTTAAGAAAGCTTTCGGTCGATGAAACCTGTCGCCGCCCACCTTTGTCCTCGACGATTTAAGCGGGAATCAGTTGGTCCAAACACCCTGGGGTTATTCCATTAGGTATCAGTAGTCGGTCAACCTCGGCCCCCCCTACTAAACTTTCCTTTTCATCTTCTTTTCCTACCCTCCTTCCTCGACCCCCTCCACTCCTTCTCCCTCTTGCCCCACCGAACCTGGTGGGACCGAGGAAAGGAGGGTCCCAGGGACACTGGAACGGCCGACCAGGGGTCCTCTACCTTCCTGTCCCAACATAAACAGAGGGGGAGGGGCCTGCTGACGATACACCTATCAGCTTCCCCCCAATGAAATGCCATTCCCTTAGTGAGGCCTGTATAATAAAGACGAAAGGACTAGGAATCAAGTTTTATCTTATCTCGTGGGTCATTTTTCTACAGTGGTTGGTCTCACGTGATTTATGTGGGTGTCATCATGCTTATCTATCATTTTAATTAACTTTCATTTTCAGGGCATTTTAATTAGATTTATCATTGATAAATCGATGCAAAGGATCTTTCAACTAAATATTTTAAAGTGTCTAAGACCACCGTGAGCATAAATAAAGGGGTAAAATAAGGGTAAAGGAAGATGTGGGAAAGGTGCATAGCTCCGGTTAGCCGAAGAAAGGGGCTGTTCAGGCAGCTAGGGGCCTCAAAGGTGCGCAACTCTTCCCGATCTACATTCCTTCCATTATAAAAGCAGACCCGGCGCTCCAAGTGATACAAGTGGGATTTTAATTGACCCTAGTTAAGTCCTTTTAATTTCTCTTTGTCAAGTCCTTGCAACTGCTCCTAGTCATTTCCTTGTAATTGCTCCGGATCAAGTCGTTTAAGTGCTACTGGTCAAACCTTGAAATTTATCTTGTTCAAGTCCTTGAAATTACTCCTGGTCAAGTCCTTGCAATTGCTACTAGTCAAGTTCGTAGTGGATATCAAATCGAAACCTAGGTCATTCCTGGGACGATCAGTATCCATTCAAAGCTAAGAAAGGTAGTCATTAACCTTTATTGACTATGAGGAAGAAAAATATATTCCACGACTGGAGGAGGAAAAGGAAATAGCAGTGTGAAAAATAAAGGATGGAGAACAAGGTGTTGAGAAAAAGAACATAAACATACTTCCCAGTACACTTCTTCACGCTGTAATAAAGATACTTGACTGAATGTGTGGAGCTACTCCAGAAACAAGCGTGTACTTTAGTCCCGCCACGGCACGAGGCTTCACCTCTTCGCCACTCTGAGCAGAAGAACAAATTCACGCACCTGTTTCGCCTCTCCGTCAAAGAACTTGAGAAGGTTGTTTCGAGTGTCTCCCTGCTGCACGGCCTTCTGCCACCGGTCGGCCTTCAGCCTCAAGCTTTTGTTAGAAAACTCTCCTATAAGATCCCAGTTCTCCCTTTCTCCTTCGGGAGGTGGGGCAGACGCCATTAAACCTTGTGCCTTTAGGAGGGGAAGGGTGGTGGGTTAGTTAAAATTCAGTGAAGAAACAAAGGGTTATTTTTCGGTTTATGCCCACCCTCGATTTTTTTAATAATAATAATATATATATATATATATATATATATATATATATATATATATATATATATATATATATATATATATATATATTTATATATATATATAATGTTTTAAATTTTTTTTTTAATATAGACAATGTTTTTTCTTGGCAAATTTTAAAAAAGTGCTTTGGGGAGGGGGGAGGGGTCGTTAGGCTTTTGCAATCGCATCATATTGTATTATATATAATTTTTAACTTAATTTAGAAATGGGGGCTTCGACCCATTGCCCCCCCCCCCACTTAATTATGGGGGTTGCACCCCCACGCCCCCGCAAATTAAAAAACAAACCTCGTAAATATTCCTAATTCGCAAAAGCCTATCCTTAGTTTCGAATTCAAAGTTGCGTCTGCCAAACCTCGTTATGCCTCTATTTGTTTATAGCGTGTTACGTAACCCGTTCGCCCCCATATGTACACAATTATAGCATCTTAAGGCGAAGACTTTTCAATTCGAAGATGGCGGCCAATCTATTTTTCGTCATAACATGATAATTAGAGATTTGCCACATTAAGTACTGAAACTGCTATACATAGTATATCTATGATATACATTATATAATAGCATTTGCGTATTTAAAAAAAAAATAGAGATATTTATAACAAAGCGCCCACGAAATACGAGGGCGGGCATAAACCGAAAAATAACCAAACAAAGAATCGTCGATATTTCATACGATGGGAAGTGGGAAACATCGATTAAACAGGAATTAATCGTCGCGAAAATACAAATACAAACAAATGATGAAAATAACAGATATAGGCTAATAATGCCATTCTCATCTTACTCTTGTATCTGGCCTCATCAGAATCATATATTCACATTCTTCCACAACATTCAACTCTGTCACTGCATCTGTCTCACTCAGTCTCTGTCTGTCTATCTCTCTATGTCTGTATCTGCCTCGGACTGTATGTCTCTTTAAATGTCTCTCTCCATCTGTCTCCATCGGTGTCTGTCTCTGACTCTATCTGCGTCTGTGTCTATCGTTCTCTGTATCTGTTTGTGTGTATATCTGCCTCTGATTGTCTTTATTTCTGTCGCTGTCTGCCTGTCTGTCTACATATGTCTCTCACTTTCTGTCTTTATTTCTGCTTATCTCTATCTCTGACTCTCTCTATCTCTGTCAGTCTTTATATCCGTATGTCTCTATATCTGCCTGTATCTATCTCCTGCATCTCTATCTATCTCTGTCGGTCTTTGTCTCTGTCCATCTCTATTTCTATATCTCTATCTTAGTCTGTCTTTCTCTATATCTCTAATTCTGTCTCTGTTTCTCTGTCTGGTGTCTCTATCGCTCTCTCTCTCTCTCTCTCTCTCTCTCTCTCTCTCTCTCTCTCTCTCTCTCTCTCTCTCTCTCTCTCTCTCTCTCTCTCTCTCTCTCTTTGTCTGTCTATGTTGCTGTATGACTCTTTTACCACTTCATTCAATCTTTTTTCTTTTCCTTCTCTATTCTCTTATTTCACTTATTTTTGTGTTACTTTCTTTTTTTTTAGATAAGAAATATGTTTTGGTTGTTTCTCTCTTTACTGCTCGGCCACGTTGAATGTCTTTCGTCAATTCATTTCAGTAGATGAAGAAAGATGACGTTGAGTTTTGAACATAAAGTCCTGTTTGTTATACTTATTTGTTCGATTGCAAAAAGTTATTATATTAACAGTTCACATCTTTTATCCTTTGCCATTATATTTGTATTCATTCCTTTTATGTACTTTGCCTACACCTTTTCTATTTTGAGGGGTTATTCTTTTTACTTTCTTCATAGGGAAACTCCGACTACCATATTCCTGTTCTGACCGCTGGACCGAGACAACCAATTTGCTGAAAATATATCGATGATTAAAAAACTTTTACCCCAGGTAAGTGTCGTATTTTATCTTACCTTAATCTTTCTTCAATAACAGATATATTAATAAAATGGTGCAATACTCATAACCTGTTTTTGCCCACAATGTGGCGTTATACCACAGTTTGCAGTTGCTATGGCAAAAGGACACAATATGCTCGGTTGCCACAGAAACAAGGATGAGTTTATGTTGTCTGCGCAGGAATTTTAAATAACCAACCTATTATATTTCGTTGAGTAATTCCACTTTCGTAAGGTACAAAATGCGATGAATTATGCATGAACTAAAAGTATTTGGAGAGATTCTACTTTATTAAAGATATGAAACAGAAATAACGATAGATTTGCGGTTTAGATGTTAATTAATGAGATTTCATTGCGCCCATACATGCTTAGGTGCGTTGTGAGACGGATTCCCTCGATCATAACTTTAAGGTTTATTTTTAAAAAATCTTGAGGTTTGCTGACCTTGTATTCTCCTAAGCTATTTTGTGTTTTAGATGAAGCTCTTTAACGGGATATTTTAAGTTCCCAAAGAAATGTCATTCTTTGTGATATATATCCTCTCATTTGTGATTTATTAGATGAATGGCACAAGACACGAAGACTTTGCCACCATGCCGACATTTTATATAATTAAAAATTTACTTGTATAGGATTTTTCACAGTAAAATACCAAGCATACGAACTCTTAATTAAAAACATGCTAATGGATCTTTCGGCATGAATTTTCATTCAAGATGTGATTATGGCTCCCGTCTCTCG
Source organism: Ceratothoa steindachneri (assembly GCA_963969495.1). Taxonomy (NCBI): domain Eukaryota; kingdom Metazoa; phylum Arthropoda; class Malacostraca; order Isopoda; family Cymothoidae; genus Ceratothoa; species Ceratothoa steindachneri. The sequence goes on from OZ018330.1 coordinate 71,204,811, forward strand.
TGATGCAAAGAAAATGTTATCGTCTCTCTTCTGATGAATGGGCAAACATTTATACTTTAAAGATATTCCTAAGCAAATCTGTCTTCGCAATTTCTGACCCCGAAAGGAAAGCTGCATTTGACACAAATGACAAGGTCACGACAATTAAGGAAAAAGTAATCTTCACGATATGGTGTGTTCTATGGGTAAAAAGAACTTAGTTCGAATTACAGGGTCGAAAGAGGAGGCAAGACTCTTGGTAACTGGTTCGAACTTCCCAGCCGAATGAGAAGGAGGAATCTATGATTACCTGTTCGAACCTCATAGCCGAAAGATCATACTGGATCCCTCGTAACTACATCAACTTACAGAGATGAAATGGGTGATGGGATCGAACTAGTTCGAAAATCACAAACGCATGAGAAGGGGGGATCCCTCTTACCTAGTTCGAACTTGACAGCAGAGAGTTTAATGTGAATTACGTCGATATTTTCGCGCCCTTTCGAACCCTAAAGCACCAAGTAGCTTCCTCTTTTGTCTAGGGCAGTGGTGCTAAACTCAAAATGGGTGGTGGGCCGAATTCCTTTTCCATGAATTATCAGCGGGCCGAATAAGAAAATAAAATGAGCAATTCTCACATTACTTTATACTCGTATTTATAAACTCATTGTTCGAATTGCATTTTTAGGCATATTTTCTTTGGCCGCAAATCCAGTCTTTTGAAGCCGTCGTTGTTCCACCAATTTCCCCACGTTTGCTTCCAACGGAGATATTGCGATTCTCAACACCGGGTTAAGATGTTCATCTGTTATTTTGGATCGATGCTTCGATTTATTGACATTCATGATCGAAAACGACTGCTCACAAGTATATGTGGACCCAAACTGCACAGCCCAACACTTAGCATTTGTAAGCAGCTTTGGATATTTTGTATTGAGACGCCGATAGAACTAGATGAGAGAGCCAGCTGACAGATCCAGAAGTGCTGGACCCACGAGCTCTTCGGCATCTACTCTGAATGGGTGCTGAAAGAATGCAAGCTCTTTTTCCCTACCAGATGTTTCTTGGAATCGTTTTACGAAATTATTTTCAAGAACTTTGCAATGTTTAGTGTATTTCTCGAAATCTGGAACAAAATTCATATTATCAAGGATAGAACTCATGGTCTTAAACTGCTCGATCGAGTGCGGATTCGAGGAGCTCAACCATTTCCCCTACAGTCCAGATCTGGCCCCTCGCGACTACTTTTTATTCCGCCAGCTCAAGGCTGCACTGCGTGGACACCGGTTTGGGGACGATGAAGATGTCCAGGTCGCCGTCCAGGAGTGGATTGAACGGCAGTCGGAAGATTTCTGGTTGTCAGGCATTCGAAGCCTCAGGGACAAGTGGTGCAAGTGCATTGAAGTCGAGGGGAGTTATATTGAAAAATAATAAGACACTTTTCCTCATATCTCGTTTCCTTATATCCGAATTGCAAAACTTATTGACCGCCCCTCGTATATCCTGAAGAGTACTAGTATCCAAAGCCATGTGATCACCTACAGCCCTAAAGTCCCTAGGTGTAGATTTCGGCAATTCGTGGAGTAGAGAGGAAAAAGGAAACATTGAAGGACGGACAATCTCGACATCTAGCTTATATTCGAACTCCTTACATATCCCCAAAAGTCAATCTGGAGATGAACATCTAGGATGAACAAAAATAGAACCTCTTATCGTTTATATGTAGTTAAATATACTGTCTTTTGATCGGCCTTTCCCTCGAGGGTGAAAGGTGGAGGGCAAGAGACACAAGACGCTTATAGTGAGGTAAGAAGAAATTAAAGTCCAAAATAAAACTCTGCTTGGGTAATAACGAATGGCAATTTAGCAATGCTGAAAGGTTTAGCCACGCAACGAACTAAATCTGGAAGAGAAATTTTGACACAATGAGAGGCTGGAAGAACATTGGACTCGGCGACAGTGTCTACCAGGAATGAAAAAACAGAAAGTGAGTCAATGACATGAAAATGGGACTAACATGAACGGAAGAAAAGACAGCAGAGGTGATCGATCCTTGAACCGAACCACTTATCTTTATATTTTAAAGGGGATGAAGATTGAGCAAAACATGAAAAGTGATGAACCGAAGAGTTTGATGAAGGGGTTCATAAGGGTAGAAAAGAAGCAGAATAAAAATACCTGCATGACTGTTTAGACTTTACATAATTATTCTTGTATTTTTGATGCTACCAACACAGATCCAACGTTTGAGAATTAGGAGGATGAGATGAGACAGAATAAACAGAATATGAATGATTTACTTCAGCTCTCGTGCTAGAATTGCCTCGATAGTTGCTTCAACTTCGAGGCGACGAGCCTCGCCTCCGGTGATACCTGGTCTGGCCGTACTGATACTTTTGTTTGTCTCTTTGCTAGACGAAGGAATGACCGTCACACTATTACAGCCAGACCGCCTGGTAGGAGGCTCCGTGCCGCCCCGGAACTGCGAACAATAATAATTAGAAATTCTGGCAGTAGGATTATAGGCAACGTTTTCCTATGGTGGTACAATCTGTCGCCAATTTATGCCATTTCCACAAATTTTCTAGCTTTTATACCAACAATAGGATACGAAAATGCTCTGACATGGCTTTCATAAAGATTCCTTTCGGGAGTGGTTCAAATAGCTCAGCCTGAGTTAGGAGCGTGATGCCCTTTTGCTACGAAGTTATACATCGTCCTGGTTCGCTCAACAGAGCTGCTGACTCCCAATCGAGCACTTTCTGTTCAAGCATGACTCACAATAATCTTGTTGAGCTTCATAAAGCTCTTTGCTATCCAGGGATTACACGATTTCACCATTTTATTCGAGTACGAAACTTGCCTTATTCTGTAGATGACGTTAAGCGAGTAGGGTCAGGGTGCAAAACGTGTCAAAGGTTAAAACTTCGATATTATCGCCCAGAGAGGAAAGAGCTTATCCGTGGAATGTGACCTTTTGATCGAATTATCCTGGACTTTAAAGGGCCACTACCATCTTCTTCTCCCAATAAGTATTTATTAATTCTGGTAGACGAATACAGGCGTTTTTCCTTTGCTTTTTCTTGTAAAGATATTTTTTAATCAACTGTTATAAAGTGTCTTAGTGCGTTGTTTTCTCTTTTCGGGTTACCAGGGTACGTGCATTCGAATCGAGGTACTTCTTTCATGTTTGCCGAAATAAAATCATTTTCGCACAAGAAAAGGGGTCCAACTAATCGTTCAAAGCCTTTCCATCCTACCGGGAATGGGCAATGCGAGCGCTATGTAGGAAGTGTATGGAAAACTGTTGCCTTTGTGTTGGAGTCTAGAAACCTGAGCATTAACTATTGGGAACAAGTCCTGGATGTTCTTCATTCCTTGCGTTAATTGTTATGTACTTCAACGAACGCAACTCCTAACGACATGTAGGAAATAAGGACGATCCTTAGTACGCAAAGTGGAGCTAATCGAAGCCAATCCTTAATATGTACATGTGATATTTAAAAAGGTTGAGAAGATACGGTAGCTATCCACGATTTAGCCCCAGCCGGAGAGAGCAAGTTAAACGAGATCGAAGATATTTCTAATCTTAATCCGATACAAAATCCCCCTTTGCGTTTCTTGATTCTCCTGTAAATGTTGAAACTAAAAGAGATCCTAATTCATTATGTCATGATGTTTCTTCTCCAGTTGTTCTTCCTGAAGCATCCCAAGAAAATATCCCTCGTCGATCTACTCGATATAGAAAACTTGTTGACTGTTCTATCAAAAACGATACATCTCATGATGTTCCTCTTCTAGCTGCTTCCCTTGACGCCCCCCTACTAAAGCTATTCTTCGTCGTTCTACTCGACCCAGAAAGCCTGTTGAACGTTACATTGAAAACTGCTAGATCCTGTAAATACTCGCATTAGACGCTTAATCTAGTACTTCTTTTTGTAGAGAGAGAGATTGTTATAATTTAGTTTAGGGTTAAGTTCAAAACTAACCTGTGTTTCTTTCTTTATTAGGTTCAAATATTAAATAAAGGTATGAAATAGATTTATTGCTATATGACTGACGATCAGAGGTGGGCACTAAATACATTTAAAGTATTTAAATACTAAATATTAAATACATGAGAAAAATGTATTTATATACTAAATACATTTTGAAAATGTATTTAGTATTTAAATACTAAATAAATTAAATGTATTTTGCTACATTTTTAAATACATTTCCAATACATGTTTTGTGAGATAAAGAACTCCGTTTTGTAGATAAGGTCAATCCTCCTAAAGAGAAAAGCCGTTCCACAGGAGCTGACGACGGAAGGGTGGTGTTGTATTTAATAAACAACTTTTTTATGTTTGGATATCTATCTAAACTTTGAAGTGTATCATTTGAATCCTGAAGGTAACAACAATTCTAAATCTACGGTTAATCGTGTTTGAGTGGGTTTTGTAAATCCCAGATAATCGTCATTGTCCGATACACCACTGGATGATTCAGCCTCGGGTCCCTCTGTTAAACCACTTGAATCATAATTTTTTCAACAGAGTCTTGGTGGCTTGAACTGTCCCATGAAATACTGATATCTAACCAGCCGAGTTTGAAGAATGGATGGCTTGTTGATGCAATAATTGCATCTGTAATGCTGGCTTCATTTGCCAAGGTCAAATAAGATTGATAGCGCTTTTCACAGCCCCTAGTGACTGCACTTAAAAGAGGTTGGCAAAATTTCAGAGAACGTGAATGAAGGCTCTTCAGCTTTTTCTCCACAATGAGCAAGGTAGGGAGCAATTCTCAATAAAAATAGTTTTGTTCTCCCTGTAGGCGATTAATTGCTACTGCAATAGGAGCCAAAACTGAGACATTCTTCCCAAGAAATTCAATTTTGTGACTTCTGAACACTGGAAGGTGCATCCTTCAATTGGCTCTCGGCCTCCGTAGAGTTGTTTGAGGTACCATTATTGTTGCCGAGGTCGACGTTCCTATCCTGTGCCTCAATTTTCTCTCTGCCCACTACCTTTTGGTTGACTCTCATAACCGCAAGCTTAACGATCGCACTACAATGTTCACAGTTTCTGGTTCCTTTTTCCCGTCGTAGAGTTCTCTTCTCTCTATCCAGTTTCCTTCAGCTAAACCACAGTTTCAGGGCCTGCTACAGGAATTTCCTGCAATTAGCATACCATCCTCTAAAGGCAGGCCTATTAAACACGATGCGGTTCACCGGATAGAGACGACTGGAGGGCCTGTATTTTCACGCCCCCGTCGATTAGCCCATAATAAACTCGGCTTAATGAAGCAGGAGTTCAACTTTATTGTGGAAGCTGGCAGAGCTGGCCACTCTACTTCTCCTTGGGCATCTCCGCTTCATATTGTACCCAAATCTACCCCCGGTGAGTACAGAGCTGTAGTTGATTACAAGTGGCTCAATGCCTGTACTATCCCCAATAGATATCCTCTGCCCTATCTGTCCAAATTCAATTCTGCTCTTTTCGGTTGTTCGATATTTTCTCGACTTGATCTGGTTCGTGCTTTTAAAAAGATCCCTATTCATCCAGATAACACCCTAAAGACGGCTATCACCACGCCATTTGGTTCCTTCGTCATGAACAGGATGTCTTATGGGCTTCGTAACAGTGGTCAGATCTTCCAGTGTTTTATGGATCAGGTTCTGAGAGGTCTGCCTTCCGTCTGCTCCTCTTTAGAGGAGCATCTGTCCCACCTTCGTCAAGTTTTCGCTCGAGTTGAAGAGTAGGGTATCGTATTCAACACTTCCAAGTATGTTTTTGGTGTCCCCCAACTCTCCTTATTGGGTCACCATGTCTCATGTCTCGATGATAAAGTTACCGTGATGCGCAACTTTTCTCGGCCCACATCGCGCAAGCAACTTAAATGTTTCTGTGGCATGGTTAATTTCTACTACAGATTCATACCTAGTTGTGCCAAGGTCATGCAACCTATCAACTCTCTGCTAAGCAAAGCTACAAAGAATTCTCCTCTTGAATGGTCTGCTGAAGCGTGCGATTTGTTCTTTCGCACCAAAGAGGCCATTGCCCGAGCTGCGGAATTGGCTCATCTTTCTCCAGGAGCCCCCATCAGCGTTGCCTCCAATGCATTCTCAACCCACGTAGGTGCATCATTGCAGCAGAAAGTTGGTGACCAATGTCAACCTCTTGCTTTCTTCTCTCGGTCTCTTTCAGGCTCTCAAAATAGGTATAGTAAGTTCTCTTGAGAGCTTCTCGGAATATACCTCGCAATGCGTTACTTTCGACAATAACTGGAAAGACGTGACTTTACCATTTTTATGGACCATAAGCATTTGGTCGGTGCTTGTTTTTCTCTTAGTACTTCGTCAGTACATACTGCAGTTGACACTCGTCATCTTGACTTCATCCTGCAGTTGACGAACGATATTCGCTATGTTTCTGGTTCTTCAAACGTCGTGTCAGACGCGCTCTCTCGCATTTCAGCGATTTCGGGCACGCAACTGTCCTGCATTACACCCATTGATCATTCGGCAATAGCGCTTGCATGGGAACGAGATGAAGACACGCAAACACTGCGTCACTCTTCTCAACTCGTCGTTCGTGAGATCGATTTGCCAGACAGTCCTTCCAGGCGCATCTTCGTTGACTACTCATTATCTGACTGTCCTCATCCTCTCATTCCTCTCGCTTACCGTCGGTACATTTTCGACTAAATTCACGGTCTCTCTCATTCAGGTGTCAATGTCACACGCAAGCTCATTGCTCAACGCTTCGTTTGGCCAGGTATGAATTCCGAAGTGACCAAATAGACTCGCTCATGCCTGCCATGCCAGTGAGCCAAAGTCCATCGTCACACAAAAGCTCCTCTGGTCTTTTTCCTCTTTCTTCGTCACGTTTTGACGCCGTTCACGTCGATCTAGTAGATCATATTCGTTACTCTCGTGGTTGCAATTATCTTCTCACCATGATCGATCGTTTTACTCGTTGGCCAGAGGCAGTTCCTATCTGGACATCAGAGCTTCAACAGGCCTTCGAGCCTTCGTCTCAACATGGGTTGCTCGTTTGGGTGTTTCCTCAATGATCATGACTGATCGTGGCAGCCAATTTGAATCCAACCAATGGAATGCACTCATGGTAGTGCTTAGTTCCTTTCGCCTTCGTACCACAAGCTACCACCCCCAAAGCAACTCGGCCGTCGAACGCTTACGGTACTCAACTTCGTCTTCCTAGTCAATTCTTTTCTTCTTCTGACCGACCTCTACTTCCTCACCTCAATCTTACTTCTTATGTACATGATTTTGTACGGGTAAGGGCTGAGGTTAAGCCTACCGCCTCTAGAGTGCCTGCTAATTAGAGACCTTTCGTTCTGAAAGAGGTGTCAACCTATTCCCATGTCTTTGTCTGTCGCGATTCTACTCGCTCCACATTGAAACCAATTTATGACGGACCCTTTCTCGCCATCTCTAGGAAGCCAAAATTCTATGTACTGCAGTTTGGCACCAAGCAGGATACTGTTTCTCGGGATCGCTTGAAACCTTCCTTTATTGATTCTGTTCATTATGAGCAGTCCTCATTTTCCTCTAGTACTATCTCTAATAATGATCCAGTGATTTCCCTACCCCTTGCCCATATCTCCATCTCCTTCCCGATTGCTGCCGCCTCATTATTTGTTGCAGAAAACCTCGTCGTCAGAGCTGTACAGTCAGAAGACCATCCATCCACCTCTGGTCACCCTGAAACCAGCAAGCCAGGCACAGAGCGTCATGCTATCGCCAGACGCCAGCTCGAAGAGGTCACCCAAACGGATCACCATCAATCCGTGCACTCTTGCTAGTAACAGTGCCTCGCCCGCATTTTGGGCCATTCACAGAAATAGTAGCAGGCCCACCGGCATCATCACACGGTCTGGTCGCATTGTCAGAAGGCCTCGGAGATATCTAGATTAGCGTAATATTTTTTGTAACGAGTTGGGTAACTCTCTTGGAGGGTTGTATTGCAGGAGCTGACATCTTTGCAAGCTCCTACAAAGTTCGTAAAGAGGCAGTTGGCAATTTCCCGTCTGAGAAAATTATGCATCTCGCCCAAATCCATTTTTGTACGACCTTTGATACCAATACGGTTACCTCAAAATCAAAGTATGACTCCTGCCAACCACCAACCAGTCAAAATTAAGGAACAACCCAATTCGAAATTAACCAATCAGAATAAACTTTCCCGTTTTCCGACTCCCAAGCGCATTTTAACGTACACTTTTATTGAATCAGCGCTCCAGTCAAGGTCAGTAAAAACTAGCTTCCTAATAATCAGTGTATACAAAGGTCTAAAAATATTCAAAGTGTAATTCCTTCCTTTGAATTCCAGTTCCGTTGATTTTATAATTTTAAAAACGTCGTGGCAGTACTATAATATATTTTATATAATTCATATATATATATATATATATATATATATATATATATATATATATATATATATATATATATATATATATATATATTATATTCATTGGCCATAATATCCAATTCAACTATTAAGCAATATTCCCTTGTTATTTGTTAGTTCAATAAATCCTGTTAAAATTATGCGTCAGTACTTTTGAAACCTTTCGGCTGAATTAAAACAGATTCGTTTTTATCTTTTCAAAATTAGCTTCATCTGACTGCTTAATGAAAAGCAATATTTCTTCAAAATCTCTAAACTGAGAAAATCTTGATGAAAATTCATCTTGCAAAGAACGTAAAGTTGACAAAAAGAAGTCTTGATCGTGTTCGATATCATTCTCATCTTTGTAACTAACTTCTTCATAGTTCTTTTTCAATCTTGGAAATTACAAAAATGTTTTAGTTTTAATGTCACGCTCCAAAATTGCAAAGTTGGGTTTCAAATGCAGTAATATGTCCAAACATGATATCAATAGTTTTACCAAAACAATGGAGTTTAACATTTTGTTCATTCAAGTGCAATGCGAGATCTGTGAAAAATATCAACGGCCGAATCCAGGACTCATTATGTAGTAAATTTTTTTTCACTCATTTATGCATTCAATAAAGCTTTCAAGAACCTTGCCTCTGCTAAGCCACCGAAATTATTGTACATCAATAAACCGCCATAAGCTGATTCAACTTCATCCAGTAACGAGCTGAATTCACGTTTATACAACGCCCGTGCTGATATCAAATTAACTATCTTGGTGACTGACACTGTAATATTTTCCAGTTCTTTTAATCCAACTTTAGCACACAGTGCTTCTTTAGGAACAATGCAGTGAAACTGTATTACATAATGTCCGACGATATCTGTGAAAAGTTCACAAATCCAAGCTTTCGGCCGACCATATTGGGTGCTCCATCTGTTGTAATTGATACAATTTTTTATTTATCTATGTTTCTGTCGCCAAGTGCTTTGACTACAATATCAAAAATATTTTTCTTATAGTATTTAACGACAGGCTTTCTAGGCTAAGCAGTTCCTCGAACATTTCGTGACCACTAGAATATCTTGCAAAAAATGCCAATCGAGAAGCCGAAGTAATATCTGTGGTTTCATTAAGGCATATTGAAAAATAATCACACGCATTCAAGTCCTTTTGCATTTGTTTTTCAATATTTGAATGCCTGGTCATTACCCAGCTTTTAACAGTTTCTGGAAATAGGAAGCTCTTTAATACTCTTAATTATTTTGTCATTGTTACTAAAATCTCCCCAAAAAGGTGCACAGTTAAGAATTTTTTTAAAAGAAACCCTCCTTCATTAAAGGGTTTACCTTGTTGAACAATAGTATGAAAAATACTGAAACTTGCTGTCATTAAATTGACACCAGAGTTGCCACTTACAAATTTCAACAAACTTTGAGATTGGGTCTGTGGGGGAATTCCACGTGAAATTTCTTTTCCAGCACGGAAGTGACGTCCATGCGCTGGAGAAGGTTCTAGAATTTGGTTAGGCTTAAATTGGTAAGTCCCCCCGCCCCTCCCATCCACAAGCGGTAGCCTCGAACCGCGTCCACCTCGGACCACCTTTTCACGGGTTAGAATCGCCTCAACGTGAAGATTCGGGGCCATTCGATAGTAGCGCTGTTTCCACCATCCCAGCGGGGGAAGCCTCGGATATATAGGGCTCGTCTTCCATATGGGAGACACAGAGTTGATAATTCTCGCCCGGACCCAAGAAGATTCTCCTACTTCCAAGTCAGGTGCTAACAACAAAGCAAAGTGACGGCTGAACTTTTTGTGTGTTGGAATTAGGCCCAGCCAGTGAGGTAATTCCATTTGACGATCGCCACCGAGCGATTTTTCCAACTCCACTCATCAACTCCTGTCGAAGCCCTCCTCGTTCCCTCCTCGTTTTCGGGTGGCGGAAATACTCTCCTCTGGACCGGACGTTACCCCCCACCCTTTTGGAAAACCGTCATCACGTCAATTTCCCGCTCAGAAGCTCCGAGCGCCCTCGCCACCACGTTTATTGCCTGCAGAAGATATCCATGAAACCTTTGATCTGACGTCTCACCCTAAATCCTCCGTAAGCCAACCCCTCTCCCCCTTCAACAACCCATTTGAGTTAATTCTCCCCATTTGAATAGTCTCCTTCTGTAACACATTAATTTCTAACTTCAGAGTCTGATGCATAACTCTGCAATTACCCCCCCCCTCCCCCCTCCTGGTTTACCGATGTAATTTTTCTCATTAATTCTCTTATTTTATGTAAATAATTTTTTTTTTTGTATATGCCTCTTTAAATAACCTTGAGCTTTACTATTGCCCAAAATTTACCTGACCTCGCTTTGCACTCTTTTCTCGCTGTTCTGCGCGTCAAAACCCGTGGTGTGCCATCCCTTGTCGGTTCGCTTTTAAGTTATTGGTCCCTCCCCCATAGATATAATATGGTATTGATATAATGTAATGTCACACCACGACAGGGTCGTTTTTTTTATTGCCTCTTGTGCGATATATTCTTTATGTTCTTCATCCTTTCTTTCTAATAACCACTTGTGATTTGACTCAGAGTTTTTTTACATTCTAAGTTCTGCTAGTAACTTGTTGATCACATAAAATGCAAAGAGCTTTATTATTTTGTTATATAACACCATATTCAGTTGTTCGTGATTTTTTGAAAATTCTGCCAGAGTTGGGCGGTCCGTTACATTAGTCCGCTACTTGAGAACTCTCTAAATGGTAGCGGAGTAGCTGAAGAGGTTTCTATAAGGGTCATTCCATATGAAATCAACCAATTTTGGGGGAAATTTTAAGTCACCATCACCGATTTTGATGAGAATTGGTATACAGGTTGAATTCGATGAGAGAAAAACAATGAGACACTTCGCAGCCCTCAATTTTGAATAACTCAAAAGTTATAACCTGTCAAAGTTGAGAAAAATTGTCAAATTTCTTGATACCAGCATTGATAAAAAAATTATTTCTCCCTTATTATAGCACATAAAACAATGAATTATGTATTTTTTAAAAGCTTAAGGGTTGCTCTAAACATTTTTAACAGCAAAATTAATTTTTGATAAGTAGTTTTTTTGACCTTCAAGGTCAACTTTTGACCTTTAAAAAAATATATTGGTATCAATAAATTTTTGTGTAATTTTTTTTAGAAATATATATGCCTTTAGACTACAATATAAGATAAATTTCATTCTAGGTTTTTCATTATATCAGGAGTTATGATCAATTTTGTAACCATTGGTATGCCAATTTTTACCTATTTTTATGTTATAAATTTTACCTATTAGGTGTTACTTTATAAACTATGAAAGCTAATTTAAAATTTTTACTTTTTTTTCAGAAAGTTTAATATTTAGATAAAAAAGTAATTAATAATTTGCATTACCAATTATTTGTATTTTAACAAATTATTATGGATGATAAGAGAAAGCATTTTTTAAATATTAAGTATTGCTGCGATCCTTACAAAGGTCACAAAAAATTAATAAAGAAAAATCTGAGACTAATTTCAGAAGACTTAATAAGAGAATATCCCAAATTAAAAAATTTTAAGGACCAAAAAATCTGTGATAACTGCAGAAAAAAGATAGCTGATGATGATAGTTCTTCATCTCAAAATACGAATCCAAGCCTTTCAGAAGAAAGAATGGAAATTGAGCCAATTACTGAACAGGAAGAATCACAAGAAGCATTAACTGAATTAAATAAATCATTAATAGCTATTGGAGAGTCACCAGTCAAGAAATTTAAAATGGATGTAGTAAAAAGATATAGTTCAGATAAAATGAATAAAATTCAAAAATCCATTTCAAGTAAACTCAGAACTGTAGGCTCTGCAACAAAATATCCATTACCCTTGGATCAAGACCCAGAGTCTTCTAGAACAGAATCAAGTAAAGATGGTGAAGAAATGATAAATCAACTGAATGAGAAATTTTAAACTACTAGTAAAAGGTCTGAGCAGCTGCAAATCTTAACTGTTTTGCCAAAAAGCTGGAGCTTATCCAAAATTAAATCTGAATTTAATGTTACTAATTACATGGCCAGACAAGCTAAAAAATTAGCAATGGAAGAAGGAATAATGTCATTGCCAAGCAAAAGAAAAGGTACATTTCCATCAGAAACAATTAAAGTAGTAGAAGACTTTTATAAAAATGAAGAAGTAAGCAGAATTATGCCAGGGAAAAAAGATTTCAAGAGTGTTAGAAAAGATGGACAGAAAACTCATGAACAAAAATACTTAATTTTGGGAAATTTAAAAGAAATTTATCATTTATTTAAAACAAAATACCCAGACACTAAGATTGGCTTTTCAAAATTTGCTGAGCTGAGACCCAACGAGTGTGTATTAGCTGGTGGTGCAGGAACTCACAGTGTGTTTGTTTGCACACATCATCAAAATGTTAAACTGATGATTATTGGTACAAGGCTACCACAGTTGACAAAAGACAGTGACCTGCATTTAGATGATTACAAAACATGTCTATCATTCATTACATGTGACCCTCCAACTTATGAGTGCTATTTTGATGAATGCTCAGAATGTTTTTTTTTAAAATAGACGAACTAAAACTATATGTTACTAAAATTTTGGATGACAATATGATTGATGAGGTAAATTACAAGCAGTGGCTCTCAACTGATCGCTCAACTTTAGAGCTTGTTTCAAGAACAACTGAAGAATTTATAGACACTTTTACCTTAAGTCTTCTCAATTTAAAAAAACATGATTTCATAGCAAAAAAGCAGGCACAATTTTGTTCAACTAAAAACGAAGAACTAAAAGATGGTGAAATCTTAGTAGTATGCGATTTTGCTGAAAATTACTCATTCCTTCTTCAGGATGCAGCTTTTAGGGTACCACTGGAATAACTCCCAAGCTACATTACATCCCTTTTTTTCCTACTACATGAAGCTGGGGAAACACAACACATAAGTTTTGTTGTGATTTCAAACTGCTTGAAGCATGACACTGTTGCAGTCCATTTATCTAAAAAAAAACTTATTGAATTTTTTAAAAAAGAACTCAAATTCCCAATAACAAAAATTATATATTTTTCTGATGGAGCTGCGTCACAATATAAAAATTTTAAAAACTTTATTAATTTATGTCACCATAAATCAGATTTTGAATTGGAAGCAGAATGGCATTTCTTTGCTACATCTCATGGAAAAGGACCATGCGATGGTGTAGGGGGCACAGTAAAAAGACTAGCAGCAAAAGCTAGCCTGCAAAGAGCATATAATGATCAGATAATGACTCCTCAACAGCTCTTTGATTTTGCTGAAAGAAACATTAAGGGAATCAAATTTTCATATGTCCCAAATAGTGAATACATTGAAGAAAAAAATTATTTGTAAGAAAGATTTGACCAGGCCTCTGCAATAATTGGTACCCAAAAATTACACAGTTTTGAGCCAGTTAATGAAAATGAACTAAGAGTGAAAACAATATCATCTGCATCAGAATTCAAGAAAGTGAAAATATCCTATACAGAGGCAATATTATTGGAGGATGTAAAAGGATTTGTCACTGCTAAGTATGATGACAAATGGTACTTAGGGTGTGTATTGGATACCAATGTTGAGAAAATGAAGGTTAAAATAACATTCCTAGAACCAGAAGAACCATCAAATTCATTTAAATATCCAAGAAAACCAGATGTATTAGTATTGCCATTAGATGACATATTGAGCATAGTTGAGCCTGTAACAGCAACAGGAAGAACTTACAAACTATCTAAAAATGAACAATTAAAATCAACAGAAATAATGCAGAAAAAAATTGATTCCTAAATTATTATAAAAAGAATAAATTCATTTTGGGAGGTTGGGTGGGACCTGTGGCTTTTTTGCTGAGTTATCAGGAGTGGCCCCTTAGGCGATGGGGATAGCAGCAGTTATGCAGGTATCTTAACTGTTGGTAGTGGCTCTGCCACCATTGACCATAGCAAATTATAAATTAAATACATAGGTAGGTAGCTTTAAAAATATTAATAATTTTAAATAAAAAATTACTGAAAGTTCATTTTTTCTTGTAGGTAGGATTTAACACATATCTATAGAATTAATGATTCTAATACACGAGTATATATATTAAAAGCATTCAAATATAATACTTAGGCATCTAATAATTGATAACTAACTTTGTGAATATGACGTAACTCTGTTAATATGACAAAGATGCATATAAAAAAAAATTATTTGTGAAGATAGCAAAAAATGGCCATACCAGTGGTTACAAAATTGATCATAACTCCTGATATAATGAAAAACCTAGAATGAAATTTATCTTATATTGTAGTCTAAAGGCATATATATTTATAAAAAAAATTACACAAAAATTTATTGATACCAATATATTTTTTAAAGGTCAAAAGTTGACCTTGAAGGTCAAAAAAACTTTTTTATCAAAAAATAATTTTGCTGTTAAAAATGTTTAGAGCAACCCTTAAGCTTTAAAAAAATACATAATTCATTGTTTTATGTGCTATAATAAGGGAGAAATAATTTTTTTATCAATGCTGGTATCAAGAAATTTGACAATTTTTCTCAACTTTGACAGGTTATAACTTTTGAGTTATTCAAAATTGAGGGCTGGAAAGTGTCTCATTGTTTTTCTCTCATCAAATCAACCTGTATACCAATTTTCATCAAAATCGGTGATGGTGACTAAATGTCCCTTGTTGAATTCGGATGGAATGACCCATAAGCAAAAAGTAGCGGAGTAGTGGGTAGTGGAGTAAAAAATCAAAACTGCTACTGCTACCTATTTTACGTTTCTTTACAATAAAACTGCAATTTTGGGATGTAATTACAGTAGTTTTCTTTGAAATTTATTTAAAAACAGTGAAAAGCTGTTTGGGGGGGGGGCAGCGCTTTAGTAGCGCTTTACAATAAAAAGTAGCGATTTCGGAGTAGCGGTTTTGCATTTTGAAATAGTAGCGGTTTCAGCTAGCAAAGGTAGCGGAGTAGCGGAGTAGCGGATAGCAATTTAAAAAATTTGGTAGTGACTCCCACCTCTGAATTCTGCTACTACACTGATTTTCTGATAATTCAACTTTCTTTGCTGTACTCAGTATGTAAGTAAGAGTTTGATCAAAACTGTGAAATGGATTTAATTTGGAACTTGTTCTGAAAAAGGGAAATAATAAACGTGGCGATATCTGGTACTTTTATTTTTACGAGTTGTCAGTACCTAATAATTTCTCCTCTCAACAGAAGAAAGCGATATATATTGATTGTTATCTATTTTTTAAAGAACCGTTTGCTTCTTGACCTAAAAAAAATTTACCCAAAGAAAGGAATTATGAATGAAATTTACAGCTCAGAATTGCTGACGTTATCAAGCACTGCACAACACCTATTGACGTGACATCTCAAACACTACTATTTGCTGCTTGGTAGATAATTGCTATTTGTTTAGCTTGATTTCATACAAAAGTGCTAAATTTGGTACATTAACACTCTGAAATAAACAGACAAGAGATGACATATGCAACTGGTGTCGTATGCAGTTATGCACGTGTTTTCAATGTCCAAGGTACTCAGTGTCGCGCATGTCACTTAAAATGCTCTCGTGTGTCACTGCTGACACGCGTATCATATATTTGCCACCATTCCTCTACTAACTGGGCTCCAAGGTTTGCGAAACAAAAATTATGCCACTTATACATATTTACATTAATATTTTTTTGTTTGTGAAATGTACATGTGCCTATATTTGTGTGTGTGCTTATGTGAGAGTGTATTAATTGTCTGCATTATGTGTGCCTCTTTGTGTGCCCGCTAATGCGAGAATGTGTTTATTATACGTATTATTTGCTTTGTATACTTATACTGTGTAATTGTTTGTTTCAGTGAAATAAAGCCAACGTTTTGAATTTCTTTTCACCTTCGGGCTACTCCAAAGTTAAAAGACTAAGACCTCCAAATGATGCAATCAAACTTGCATATTTGCGTGTTATTGATGCTCAGAGCAAAGTCTTAACCGTCAATGGTGTCCGAATTTATACTGATCCGCTACTCACCCAAAACTGATATGGGTGTTGGAGCGGCAATACATTCTCGGAGTTTATTCTTTCTGAGTCATTGCTGCACGAGGTCTACGAATTTTACCGCATTACATTATTTTCTATTTTTCTGGTCATCTGTCTGTTATATACTCTGCCTCTCACCGTTTTACAATTATCAGTGATTCAAGGCATGTCCTTCAATCTATTTGTTGTTTTATCTCGGACCGTGCCCCTGTTTTAAAAATTCAGTCTTGGCTGGCTAAGTGCTCTATCCGGGCAACGAACATGCAGACCATGCTGTTCGGGATCTCCTTGCGCTTTCGCTTCCCTGTAGGTATTTCTATCTCTACATTAGGAACTATGTTTGGCATATATGGCACTCTGTCGCCTCCTGATATGCTACTCACAGGCATCTGGTGAGTACCGAGAGCCGTAAGAAAGCCAAATTTGGCACATTTTGCCTTTTCCCTTGTATATTTGCCATATTCTTATAAATTTACTCTCTTTGGCAGCACTTCGTTTGAATACTTTCATAGCCTATCCCCCATCCCAGACGATGAGCAATTAAGATTTATTTGAGCAGAATATCCTTCGTTTCGCTTGGGGTTTCTTTTTATCTCTAAGCCGTTTAGGGCTCCTGCCTTTGCTGTAACTCCTGCTGTTTTTAATTCTTTACCTTGATCTGATTTATATTCTATCAGTCTTTCCCATATATTTTTTCTTTGGATGCTTTTAGACTGGATTTAGTTTTTTCTATCCCTGCATTTTTACTTTGGGCTTACTTCCTTTAAAGTTTTGCTTTTCTCTGCTCATAAATTCCGTTTGGACTGTTCTAGTGGTTTAGTCTGCTCCTTCAAAAAGATAATATTTTCAAAAGATATATAGGATTTTGTAAAAGTTATAAATTTGTTAAAATTAATTTGGGCGGATATTTTATTTAGGAGGTATATGGTACACCACGATTAAAGAGAAGGCTAAAGTGGTATGTTATGAAAAAAGTTTGAATATAACTGGTTTAGGACCTCTAGTCTTCCTCAACACCCCGTAATGGGCAGGGCGATGTATTTTTCTGGCATCTCATTCGGTTCCAGCTTACACCTCCCTTCTTCTTTCGCTAATATCTACTTCTTATTTACCAATTCTCTCTCTATCATTCAGACGGGAGCGCTCGTGCATAAACAATTTACTCGAATTCTTTCATAACATGATTTGCATCTACGATGAAACTAAAGCGGTGGATATAATTTACCTTGACTTTAAAAAGGCCTTTGATACAGTTCCGCACGAAAGGCTATTGATGAAAATTAGAGCAATTGGAGTGAGGGGTAACATACTTAAATGGATTAGAAACAGGCTATCAAATCGTTCACAGCGGGTTGTTGTAAATGGAGCGTGTTCAGAGTGGGCCCCAGTCATCAGCAGGGTACCACAAGGGGTCAGTCCTAGGCCAATTATTATTTATTATTTATTATTTACATTAATGACTTGGATAATGGAGTGTTCAGTAGGATCTCTAAATTTGCAGATGACACAAAGCTAGGAAGCCGAGCCTTTTTGAGACCCGATGAAGAACAAATGCAAAGGGCCCTTAATAAAATTGTCGAATCAGCGGATAAATGGCAAATGGGCTTCAACATAGGTAAATGCAAGGTCATGCATTTAGGATGTAACAACTTAAAATGAGAATACCATATGAAAGACCAAATTCTCGAATCCGTTAAATTAGAAAAAGACCTGTTGACCTTAAAGTATCGAAACAATGCGCAGAAGCTTGTAAAAAGCAAACCGAATGCTAGGATATATTGCTCGGAATTTTACTTTTAAATCAAAAGATATAATCCTTCCACTATACAAATCGCTCGTGCGCCCACACCTTCGAATATGCGGTTCAATTTTGGTGTCCCTCCATAAACAAGGATATACCGCAGGTAGAAAGAGTGCAACGTCGGTCTACGAAACTAGTTCCTAGAATCCGAAAAAAAACGTACGAAGATAGACTGCGCTCATTAAACCTACTATCACTTGAAAGTAAACGATTACGTGGACAATTGATCGAGATATTTAAAATCTTAAAAGGATTTACTAATATTGATTACAGACTATTGTTCGAGATGGAAGAAATGGCCAACACACGCCAAAATGGTTTAAAATTAGTGAACAAGCGATTTAACTCTATTATAGCTCAAAATTACTTCGCGATTAAAATCACGCAAACGTGGAATGGCCTTCCCAACCGTGTAGTAGAAAGCATGTCAGTTAAAATGTTCAAAAACTGACTTGATGAGTACTTCAATAGTGTAAATATAACGTAGTAGGAGCATAGAAGAACACGCCATATGGAATAAGAAGTTGGAAATAAAATAAAATTAAATGAGCAATAAAAAGATGCCAGCGATGCCTCCTTGCATGCAGTGAATGTAAATTCCTCTTTTCTTTTTCTGTCTGTCCTATAAGTATATTATTTTCATCACTAGCAGGCGAAGCCTGCGGGAGAAGAGAGTACTGTTCTACCCCGTCCCCCTGGTTTGAAGAAGCGTGTTCGTGTATTTGAGGGATGATAGCTCAACCTGCATATCAAGGGTACACATGTAGATAAGTGTGTACCGTAGAATTGAAATAATTACAAGAGTCATGTAAATAAAGGTCAAATGATACACATGTAAATAAGTGTGTTCAGTAGAATAGAAATATAAAAAAATGTACAAAATATATACAAAGGGTACACATGTAGATAAGTGTGTACCGTAGCGTTGAAATAGTTAAAAAACAAAAAAAAACAGCATGTAAAAAAAAGCATGATACACTAACGTTAGAACGTGGTAGTTAATATCTTCTGTAAGCGGACTTGCCTTGAGCGGATCTTAGGGTCTTTGCTGGTCCTTGCTTCTATAGTTCTGTAGTTCTATTAGAGAAGCTCCGCCATTGGGTTGACAAACTTTGACGGGAGCTGGTTGTTCCCGCTTTCTCTTCTTTAGTCGCCCTATAACACTCTTACCTGGCTACTTCACTTTCTTACAAGTCTCTCCCGCTATTTTCTGGTGAGCTTCTAATTTCGCAGAGTACTCACTGACAAGCTCCTTCCCACCCATTCATCCCGGGTCGTGGCTGGGAGGGGAAAGTAAATGTCTGTTTCCTCTTAGCTATAGTCTGGGCTGATGGGTTTTAACAACATGCAACCCCTTCCCCTCTAATTTACTTTAACTAATCCTTCCTTTCTTTCCACTAGCTATTATTTTTACGCTAAGCCAAATGTGGAGGGGCCATTTTGATGGGCTGTTTGACCACTGGCCGAAGGGAGTGGCCTTTAATGGCGGCAGTTGGCTTAGTCGGTCCTCTATGCACTCCTTGCAGCACGGGCCACTGTGCTGGGTGCTTAGCATTTGATTCCTGTAATAAACATACGGACCCCATGCCCATCGAGGAAAACCTAACTAGTTTTTATCACCCGACCCTGGCTTCCCATTTAGATAGGCATATGGACTTCACTTCGGAGCAGGCGAGACCAAGGCATACGCGGCAGCCTTGTCCCGCCCTCAAAAGGAAATTGTCGTAACAATCACTCCAAGATTGCACCCTAGCAATACTACTCAATCTTCTAGTACTCAACAGCACTCTAATCATCATCGAAGCCATACTGTTCTACATAGCACCCTAGCTCTTTCTTCTTTGTCTCTCTATATTTCACTAAAGGTTCCAGAGCACAACAAAGTTTATGGCTTACACACATCCCACGTCCTAAAAGAGACTTTCCCTGAGTCTACCTCCGAGTTTTCAATTGCTCACTCCCGCTCGGAGATTATAGTCTGGGCCATTACTGAATCATGCTTCAAACGCCTGCTTGGTCTTTATTCTCTCGGTTCCTTACAAAATTCGCCAGTGATATGAACGAATTTAATGTTACGACTTGCACGGTCCTAGTTGACATCTTCTTACCAAGATCTGATGCCACAAACAACTTTATCGCTTCTGTCAGCAAAGATAGCTTTACCAAACAACAACATAACGTTAAGTCGGTCATCGTATTAAAGAAACCATCTACTCGTTCTTTGACCTCGATTATGGTTGCCAAGTTAAAGCTTAAACCACAAATCATACCATTCATTATAAAATTTGCTGGGAGGACTCTGTAAGGATAACCTACCACGTGATTTACGACCCATTTGTAACTTACGTCGTAACTCCTGGGAAGCGCGGTTCGATAACTTACTACCTAGTTTACGCCGTAGCGACTGGAGGGCGGATCGACGTAGGCGGTTATGGTGACGGGTATAAATAGGAACGCCCTGACTCCAAGAAGTAGAGCCGATCAAGAGTTCATACAGCGAGGACCTGCTGATACCTATATACCTATGCCAGCATCTGCCGCTATTTCCTCTGCAGCTGCACCGATTGCAAGCTCCCGATTTACTCGTCTCTCTCGCTCTCACCGGGAAGTGGGGATACGCTTGGGCTCGTTAGGACTCTCCCCGTTTCCAGGACAACCACCATCCCTGTATTGCCTAATTACTTCCGTGACAGGTATTTGGAGTATTTCTTTTCATCGTACTCCACATTCTTAGGTTCTCGTTATCGAGACCTACAGCTATTTATAAAAGGCGTAAAACAGGGGGGAGGGGGGTTATATTCCGTTCGTGTACCGATTGTCCGGTGAAGCACTGCTTATTTTGTAACGACGTGTCTTCTTTGGTGGTTTATTAATCCTATGACATATTTAATGCACCTGTTTGTGCACTGAAATTTAATTGATACGTTTGCATTTGATGTGACGCGTTTGCGCACTGTATTTATTTAATACATTTGAATTACTCATTGTATTATTTTACTCTCGCAGATATCTAAGCACCTTCCTGCGGAAATCTTTTTGGGCCGAGATAACTTAGTTCCTCGTTTTGCCTTTACAGACTCGTATACGAGTACAAGAATAACTTCCCACCCACACGAGTGACATAATTGCAGCAGATTTCGTCACTACAAAATGTTGTTAAAACAGAATAAGTGTGTACTTTAAGTGTAACCAATTAGGACAGGATGCCCCGAACTTCAGAGAGATGCAATATCTAAACTGTGGCAATTTACATAACGCCTGTCACAAGAAGTATCTCCCATTACCTCTACCACCGGGAGATCCGCCTCCGCTCTCTACTCTGCGGTGTGTCTTGGAGCCAGGCAAAGTTAGATATGCCAGGAAGACGAAGAGTGCTACATACAAGCCTTCATGGCCCTGTACTCCCTTCTAACGCATCGACGCCAGAAACCGATCATCCGACGCCAGCCTCTTTATTTCCTAAGCTCGCCCCATTCTTGAAACGAAGGCTGATGAAACTTTTGGAAAAAGATCGAGTCACGTCTTCCATACAAGATGACCAAATTGAGGATCCAATGCCATCCTCGATCTCTGTAAGATACAAACATCTCTCCTCACCGTAGAGTGCCACTTTCGCCTGAAGTGCTTGTTACTAAATCTTCCTTATTATATGTGACGAATTTTAAACCCACCACCCAACAAGCTACCCCTAATTCATCAAAGTGGTGTGACTGTTGCTACCATAAGGGGATACACTGTATACCCTGTTACACGTGGTACCTGAAGAAGCTGCAAACCCTCCCAGCCTAAGTGCAAATTAGGAAGCCGTGTAACTGGGTTGACTTGAACGTTCTGATGGTGTCTGGGAAAGATGTTGATGCGCTCCCCCTTAGCCCATTCGCAGCGCTACATTTTAACTTCTTTATTACTCTACAACTATGCCCTCAACCGTTTGTTTTCTTGCCCTTGGAATTAGGAGTAAATGTTCTCACAGGGAAAGAGTGAAAAGTAGAGATGCCCCACCACTGGGTTGAAATGAACCTTTTGACGGGGCCTGGGGTTATTTTTTGTGGGGCGCTTTCTCCCGATTCCCTCTCAGCATGCCTTTTTTTCTCTACGGCTATTCGCTCAACCCTCTGTCTAGGCTTAAGGCTCTAAGCAGTTACCTCATGCCGTATCAGAAGTGGCTTTTAAACCTCTATAAACAAAGCCCTTTAACGCCTGCAGGTGGGAAAAGACCAAGCCTTGAGGTGACATAGGCGTTAGGGCGCTTATAATAGAGAATAATCGGTTTTTGCTCAATAACCATTTCTATGAGTGTAATAGCGTGACCACTTCCCTGTGGCCGTTCTCGGGTGAATAAAGCTGTACTGCTGGTGGTGGACGGACTTTAATGCCTTGTTGACTACCAAGCCAACTAAAATTTTCTGGTTTTGGGTCCCGTCACTAGGTCTGCCACAAAAGATCTATAGATCTTGGCCGCCCTGTCGAGGAACAGTACGTCTGATTAAGAATATCTGCTCTGTTGCCCTGCCTTTCTGGCTACTAGGCAACATATTATCGGTGTGCTTCGCTTTACTATGTTGCGAACACCATTCATTAGCACACCCATAGTCGACCCATGAAAAGTCCCAAAACTCGAGACGGGATAGGATGGAGCGTCTGTACGAGGAATACAGTCTACCAAGCTCCTTCTTTTTCTTTAGTGGTCACAAATTCAGGAGTTCCCATGTGTTTGGAAGTTTTCTAAAGTTTTCCAGAACTACGGACTACGTGTTCTTCTGCAAATCATCGCCCGAGCTTGGTGTTGGGGCAGACAAGGAGATTAGTGCCAAAACCACTCTCAATGGTAGAGGGGCAGCGCTACAACTTCTGACTGCAGCAAATGGGTTTCCCCTTTGCCAAATTTGGAGCCAAACATGGGCAGCTTCACCAAGGTGATGGAGATGGCCTACCTTGAGCTTTCTCAGTGTCCCTTCCAAGACTCTTCGAGCGGAGACTGAGTTTCTCCCTCTAAATTTTTGACGGGTTGGGAGGTTTTCTCCCTGAAACATTTTGTAGAGTTGCCTCTGTACGACTCTCCACTTGCGGAGGGTCTCCCTTTGATATCTCAGAGGGCCACCAAGAACAGAGCAACAGGGAGGACGCGAGGCCACAGTTCCGCCCCATCCGTTGGAGTCAGGTGCACCACCACAACCACCTCAGAGGGGTAAGAAGCGGTATCGTCTTCTCAATCTTACCTAGACACCTCATAGTTGAGAGATTTGTCAGGATGATAGGAACTAGTATACTCGAACCAGTTTTTCTAACCAATACAGGTCGGCAAACCCATCCAGTGACATCCAAGACACGCCATTATGCCCGATTAGACCCCTGGCAGGATACACGACACTTTGGGGAAGTGGATGGCCATTTGGAGGCCCTCCTCGGGCGGCATGGTGCTCCGTAGACTCACGAAGAGAGGAGGGGTACCCTCTCCAGCCTGGTGGCCCCTTGATGGAGAAAGATCGGGCAGGGGCTGGTCAATTCAGCCTCTGGGCACCTTCTGGGGAAGGTGAGAAGTGAATTATCTCCAACCCTCCACTTTGAAGAGGAATACAAATAAGAAGAAATCTAAGAGGGCAAGGGATTTCTCTTCCTCCCCAGGGCATCCCGGAACGTACAAGTGAGCTGCCCTTTCGACAAACGACTAGGTCAAGACTGGCACGTACGGCCACGAGGTGCTCTTGGGCATGAAGTCCCAGATAAAAACCAAAGTCTCAAGTGCAGTGAGCGGGGCCGTTCTTTCGGATCCCTTCATTCATTCAGAGATTACCTAGCGTTTTTTAGCCCCCTGGCTTCAAACGCTTCTGCCATACGAATTGCTCATGTAGAAGTGAAAGTCGGGTTTATCCGAAGTCTCTCTAAGTTGTTCCAAGGCCCTACATCTTCGAAACAATGTGGCGCGTATCTCTTAGGAGAAGGAATGTGCCGAACAGTCCAAGGATCACCGCAGTCACCGCAGTAAGGTGGAGGGGGAGCGCTCAATCAAATGTTATTGCAGCCCGCGAATGTGCCCAATTAGAAATTTACAGAAGAGAGAAAGCTACATGAAACCGTCAATTCCTACATGTCCAGGAATCCAGCATAAAATAATCTCGACATCCATCCGGCTCGCTCAAACGAGGTTTTGTATTGATTCCAAAGCCCTGATAGCACTCAGAGCGCTTTGTGAGTCACTAAAAATAAAAATCCGGTCTCTTAACCGCGCACTACGCGTTATCTTTCGTGCCGAGCGGTGTTTGCAACCAGCTTGTCCGTGGAAGCCGACCCATTTCTGGGACTTGGAGTACCACTTTGACTATTTGTTGCAACGGCTCTACTCACAAAGGTTCCACAGAGCTTGGGATATTGTGTTTGGCCTTCTTGGAGCACACTTCGTGTCACGCTTGATCCGTGCCAGTGTACGCGGATGGATCAAAATTCCAAGAAGAAGGTCGGCTTACACGCCTTATCTATCTGTTTAAAGTCAGTGTGGCTCTGCCGAACGCCACATTCTAAATGCAAGAAGACGGTCATCCAGATATTCACCATCGGGACGAAAACAGATGACGATAGTGGAAGTGGGTGCAATCCTTTCCTCTCGTACTCTATGGTCAACTCATCCAGCTACAGTATCCGTTTGCTCTTCCAGAAGATCCTCTGTAAGTGAATATCCTCTGTAAGTATGAAACGACCGAGTTGGATGCTAAGAAGGCCGCCCTGCACACCGCACAGTCTTTACATGAATACCTCATCTTCCACCAAGACTACATACCGCTGACCAGGAACTTGGTAAGGGAAGAATGGGAGCGTGTGGTGTCCATATTGTAATATGGAATAAGCGACTCAAAGAAACTTCGAAAATGAGCACTCTGATGCGTTTCAGCAAATAATTTAATGGGTTCACGGTAAACTCCAAATAAGATTTGACTTAAAGGAATCTGAATAGATAATAGTGCTTTAAAAAGAGCACTGTTACCGAAGTCGTAGTACCTCTCTTTTGTAAAAGTCCAAATGGACAGTGTGATCTATACAAGCAGTACAAACTAAGACTAGTAAACATACAAAACTACAAAATATAACGAGTGCCTAAAGATACTGTTAGACCACTTAAAGAAATGAGAAAATCTTGTGGTGTGTCTTAGGAGCAATAATCGAGTCATACGAGGATATTTCCACGTAATATTATTTTGTACGTTATATCATTTAGTAACGATTTGAAAAGAAACAAAAGACAGGAATATAATATTTTAAGTTGAATAATTATAAAAATCTCTCTATACGAGTGTAGGTAATAATTGCAATGTAATGGAGTCTAGAAATTTAATTTACATCAAATGAATGGAGGATTTGATAAAAAGAGTTTTTGCCCTAAGCACTAAAACGAAAGATATGGCGGCATTTGGAAACTATTGAAGGTATGTTTCCCAGATGTCACCATTTCAACTAATTATATATCACAACTTATCCCTCTAAATAATGTTAATCAAAATTAATGAGAAACAACCCATATGCGATATACTAAATTCCCCAAACCTTTATTTGAATCTATTAAACACTAATTATGAATCCATTTTATTAAAGAAATAATAAGGAAAACTACTTTATTAGATACTTGTGTATAATTAAACAACAATTTTAAAATGCTATAATAGTGTAAAACATTGTGAAATAAATTAATTATTGTAAGTAGAATGTACAGATTAATGTTATTTGAAACTCATATCGAATGTACCCAAATTAATTCCATTTGTATCTTTTGTTTGCCGCTGGGAGTGCAAACCACCCACAACAGGGCAACAGCCCCTATAGAGATACTGGAATACACATGGACACACTCATCTAATCCAACTTTGTAAAAATGCTTCCCCGTGGCCATCATCTTACTCTCCCAGCAGAGAACATTTGTTTTCACCGCTAATCTGGCGGCTGCCTACTATGGTATAAATTAACCTTATCTTTCACTGCCTAATGCTATGCTAAATTCCAACAAAAGACTCTCCGGCGTCGGCGGCATGCCCACCTTCCCCCGGAGCACGATCATGCAACCAACACCAAAGTAAGTAAAAAATGGAGAAGGCCAAGGTTCATCTATTTCAACAAGAATGTGCCGAAGAGGCTGGGGGAGAACGTAGTCTTCACAATAAGTTGCAGGCAAGCCCTCCATAAAATCTATGTACGACCTCCAAGTGTACCCAATTCAAAGACGAGAGAAAGTGACCTGAAACCTTAGCGGAAATGGGCTACATTTATCTGGAAACAGTCGCGGCACAATGTCACGTAACTTGAAGTTATCCTCAGTCGTCTCTCATATTTTTTGCCAAGCAGCCCGGAGGGTTGCCGTGATTCTTGTCATGCAGTCAGTGTAAAGAAGAGCGAAACGCTCGTCTGGTGGCCCAGTCCTCGCGAACTCTGTGGTACCCTTGTCGGCGCGCTAAAACCCTGTATTCCCACATGTCCAGGAACCCAGTAGAAGATAATCTCGACATCTGTTCGAGTCTTTGCAGCCGTGGCGTTAGGGATAACAGGAATCAGGGTGTTTGGAGTCTTCAATGCTCAGAAAGCACTCATAGCGTTTTGAGAGACACTAAATATAATAATGCGGTCTCCGAACCGGGTAGGACGCGTTATCTCGCGTAGCAATGGTGTATTGCTTCCAGCTCGGCCGTGCAGACAAACGTAGCTCATGGCAGAGCACCGCCGACTTCAAACAGGAATTTGGAGCCATCCATGTACACTGGCAGTGATCCAGAGAGACACTAAATGTGTTTCAAAAAGGTTCAACGCAATACTCTCTGCGCTATAGAAGCTTTAAAAGCAGAGGCATGGCGACCAGTAGTCAAAGCTGGTACTTTCTAACGAAACGTCCTTGGCAGAACCAGAGGCGCCACGTGCCTGAGAACTACACTGTGCTCTTGAAGGAGTGTGCTTGCCATAAGTCCAAAGGGCTTAGATATGACTGGAGTCTCTCGGCGGCATTGGAAAAGTTGAAATAGGCCGTCGACGAAGTCGAGACGATTTGACTGAGGGAGACGCCAGGATCTAGCGTATAGTTTACGGCGCAGAGAGACTAGCATCCCCTCAGCATCTACAATTAGGCTCTTAATGGGGGACGTGCAGATAGCTCCGATCACCAGGGGGATACCGATGTGGTGGATCAGATCTGCCTTCCTTAATAAACGCTGCGGATGCGGATGCGTAAAACTCGATCCGTAGTCAAGCTTCGAACGAACAAATAACATTAGAAAAGTAAAGCAGTAGCCCTAACAGCACCCTAAATAATGAACGGCGCGGAACGAAGAATGTCCATGGCGCTGTTACAAGACACTAAAGCTGAGAAAATGAGCTTCTAAGGTGATGCGTCGGTCGAAAACAAGACCAAGGAAACGGTGCGAATCTACCTCTTCGAGGGGAACCTCGTTTAGGAACAAGTCCAGGTCAAGGTAGATCTGTGGCTGGAAGGTAGAAGTGCACCACCTTAATCTTAACCAAAGAAAACCGAAACCTGTGCGCTTCGGCATCGGGAGAAGTGCCGTTTAATGCCTGTTGTAGCAGACGTTACAGAGTTGGCATCTGGGATGCACCAAAAGAGATTCAAAGGTCATCTACGTTGAGCGTATTGAAAACATCTTCCGTCAGCCTTGATGCTCAAGGCAAAGAGTGTAACACGGAGGGCACGTCCATGCGGGACACCCTTTTCCTGTTCTAGTGAGCCAGAGAAGGCTACTCTACCTCTACGCGCAATCAAAGATGTTGTAAAAATTAAGAAATAAAGATTGGGAGATGTCCCCTCTCCCTCATCGTATGGAGAGTTTCAATGCTAGGATATTGCCATGCAGTGTCATAGACTTTATCCAGATCGAAAAACACCGTGGTACAGTGCTGTTATAGCGTACGAGAAGTGCAGGGGAGCGGCTTAAAAGCTTCGTTTGAATGAGTTTCTTTGAGACTCAGGATGGCCGAATGGATTCGCCGCTGGCTAACAATAGTCCAGCGACGCGGGAAGCTGTTCGCAACTCGCCTACGTTATTATTTTTTCTTTGTTCCCTTTCCTACTCCCCTATATCTACACTGTCTATGAATGAAAGCCTCGCAGACGGTATTTTTCAGTCGGAGGAGAGCATCTAAGTGGAGTGGAACTTACGGAAGCTGCACTGTGCACAAGACAGATCGCTTCCGCCGTCCAGTAAAAAGCTAGTCTAACATTTACCAATTTCGATATCAACCTGCCTCACCTCTCTCAGACATTTTATTTTTTCAGGGATTGGTCTCAGAGAGATTTTGTCACTTCTCTTTGCGAGAGGGGTCAGCCCTGAGTTCTCTGAGTGTCCTCTGGTACTGTGAACCAGACTTTTATTACACCCCTTTTGCCTCTACACAATTACTTTCTTTTACTGTCCTTACATCCCCCCTTCTTTCTCCTATCTAGTGGCCTTGAGGGTTACATGACTTCTACTTGTTTTTTTTCTGATTGATTCTGAATAATTCGTTCATGAAGTTCGAAGGTTGGGCGTCTCCATCTCTTTCGTTTACCGAAGTCCAAGGCGAAACCCATCATTGGCCCTTTTCTCCACGCGTATGAGAACTCGGGCAGCCTCTTTGGCTCATAAAGATGGTGTGATGGATCCGTATCTATTCTCCCAGAGGACATACTGAACGCAACCAAATCGAG
Source organism: Ceratothoa steindachneri (assembly GCA_963969495.1). Taxonomy (NCBI): domain Eukaryota; kingdom Metazoa; phylum Arthropoda; class Malacostraca; order Isopoda; family Cymothoidae; genus Ceratothoa; species Ceratothoa steindachneri. Next base: position 71,233,723 of record OZ018330.1, read on the forward strand.
GGTTGTAGTAGTGCCGTGCCCTTGTAGGTCTCCTTGGTAGGGAGTTCTGAGGGAGAGTGTGAGGTCAGTTTTGTTTGCTAGAGCTTATCCTAAACCTTCCCATTCTCGCAAGTGTTCTCGTGCCAACCGTTCTTCAGTTCCTTCTTTAGCCTCCTTTCCTAGCTCGCTGGATCCCTAATTTAACGATGTGTGACACATATTTAGATTATCCACGCTGTTTGGTCTTGAGTTCCACATCTGAAACCATGCTTGCAAAATGGACGTGTTTAACGTCAATGAATCGTTTGATCCCATATGAGGTAAACCTTGCCTGATGTTGTTAAAAGTTTATTGGATATTGTGGTTGAGGTGTCATCACATTTTCAACACATCTTTGTCTTCGATTGCCGAAGTTCCGTTTCGTCTCCCCCACGTCTGAATTTTGTCAAAGTAAGGTGTCGTTCGGTCGAATTAATTAAGGGACTACGATCTCACCCGTCTCCAGAGTAAGCTTAGTGCCCTAAGCCTCACACATGTACACAGGATAACTTAAACTGTGGCTTCTGCTCGAGCCCAAAGAGCCACAGTGATTTTAACGTTTGGTTTGAACGTTATGAACTACCCAAGTTAATTAAAGCTGGGTACCTTTGTGTTCTTGTTAGCCCCTACCTCGAACAACCCAAACGTTGCTTCAACTGCAATCAATTTGGGCATGTTGGTCATACCTGTCGGTAGTCGTCTTCATGTCTGAATTGTAGTTCCGATTGCCATGGCCCTGAATGCTCTAAAACACCGCGCTGTACAAACTGCGGTGGTGTTCATAGCGCTGCGTCGAAAACCTGTCCAATCTTCTTATACGAAAAGGTCCTTGCATTGCGCGACACTGCGTCTGTACATGAGAGAGGCTCACCTATGTGGTTGAACACAAACTTCACCTTTTGCGTGACGCTGGACTAAACCTAACATCACGTACGAGTTCCGACACACACGTAGCATATAATCGACCATCTACCGCTGATGGTGGAGTGTCATTAGTGAACTAGCATAGTAATATAATACTAAAATGAGTACACACATAAAATGAAATAAAAATATTTACATGATAGTTCACCATTTCCCCGTTTTCAATTCATTAGTCAAACAATGTGCTATTCCCACCTATTTTCTATATTTGTCTAGTTTTAATATCTTATGATTATAAGTTAAATTTTGGGGGCCCTTTGGTTTATGCTTCATTCTGATTGGCTCACTTTTAGTCATAATATTTTACTTTGAGATATTTGCCATTTCGATTTGAGCTCTCTTTCCAGCTGATAGGTTATTGAATGTTGTTTAATACACATGTTATAATATTTTATTTATTGTCTATAACCACAAGGTTTAATTAAGATTCGCCATGAGTCCTGCTTTAACCTCGCTCATGAAATTTTTTAAAAAATGGGGAAGAATAAGCTCCCCAATATTAATAGGGACAAAAAAATAGAAGAATTTACAACAAAATCACAACGAACGTAGACCCGGATATCATCCTCATTTCTTAGCACGGCGTTGATTTAAAAAAAAACATTGAAAATGACAATTACGAGGTACTGATGTTTGGTTAACCACTCTAATGGGAGATTTGATAGCGTTGCCATCGCGATCAGGAAATTCATGAAATTTCAAGAGATACAAAGGCTGGAGGAGTCATACCTGGCAGTAAAAATCAGGATGACTTATTTACCAATTCCTAATTGTATGGGTCTATTTCGCAGAAAAGCCTCAACTATCTTAATTGGAGACCTCAACGCCCGCTGTAGAGAGTTAGGCTATATATACTACAGCGTATAATGGAGCAGGTAATTCACTGAGTCTCCTAATTAATAGGAACATAGTGCAAAGAGAAGGATCAGGATTCGTCTCTTTTCTCACGGAAAGGTCTTCGACTAAGTCTGATTTTATATTAGCCAACGCCAATTTTACTCTCTGCCAGGTAACAATGCCTGGCCCTTATATACCAATGGACCATGTCATTCTAGTTACGGCCATATCAATATCAACGATTCAGGTTCAAGTCCCCAAACGAAGGTGTTTGTACATTCTGTAGTATTTAACTATAAAAATACTATATTATAAACTTTTAGTGCAGAATGCTCCTTCCACCTTTGGCAATGTATATTGCGTTAAATGTATAGATTGTTATAAATATCACTTTGGGCACTCTGGTAAATGTTGCCAAAACGTATATCCCAGCACAAATATAAAGTTCGACGTAATTTTTTTTTTTTTAAGAGCTCATCTGGCGACTGCCTACTTGGGCATTAGTCGCCGTATTAAAACTGGCCTAGTTCTAGGCTACTTTAAAATAAAATTAAAGAGAAAAAAAACAACACCCCAAAAAGGGGGAAAGGAAGCAAGCTGGTGCGTCGGGGAGAGGTCCCCCCGGCGCAGGAGAGTGCAACTAAAGAAAAAAAAACAAATGCAAAAAACAAAACAAAAAAAACAAACCTTGCTTAAATAATAGGGAGAAGGCCGGCCTTCCCCAAGAAGTCAACAAGTCCACAAGTCAATGTGCACGAATCTGTCCCGGGTACAAGGGACAGGCGGTAGCGGCCCCGCCCATCCCGGTACCAGGACAGGTATCGTGCGCGAAGATCACCCAGACTGGGACATTTGACAAGAATGTGCCGAACAGTCTGGGGGACAACGCAGTCGTTGTAATAGGGCGCAGGCGAGCGCTCCCAGAGAAGTCAACAGGTCTACAAGTCAATGTGCACAAATCTGTCCCGAGCACAAGGGACAGGCGGTAGCGACCACGCCCATTCCGGTACCGGGACAGGTATCGTGCGCGAAGATCACCCAGACTGGGACATTCGACAAGAATGTGCCGAACAGTCCGGGGGACGACGCAGTCGTTGCAATAGGGCGCAGGCGATCGCTCCATCAAATAGCGATGCGTCACACGAGTGTGTCCGATTTGGAGAGGACAGAAAGCAACCCGAAGCCGCCGGGGCATGGGGGGATAGGTCCATGGGAACAGTCGCGGCGCAATGGCACGCAACTTTAAGTTCCCTTCGACCGTCTCCCATCTTCTTTGCCAAGCAGTCCGAAGAGCTGCCCGTATTCCTGCCATGTAGTCGGTGTGAGGAAGAGCGAAACGCTGGTCCGTTCGCAGAGTCCTCGCGGACTCTTTGGCGCCCTCTTCGGCGCGCTCATTCCACGCAATTCCTACATGTCCAAGAACCCAGCAGAATATAATCTCGACATCTGCCCGGCTCGCCAAAACCGTGGCGTCAAGGATATCGCGAACCAGGGGATGCGGAGATTCCAATGCCCCGAGAGCACTAAGGGCACTTTGTGAGTCGCTATAGATCACAATCCAGTCTCCGAACCGGGCACGTCACGTAATTTCCCGTACCAAGTGGTGTATTGCCACCAGCTCGGCCGTGAAGACAGACGCAGCACCTGGTAGAGCCTCGCTGAGTTCAAACGGAGGGGATACGGCGTGGAAGCCGACCCCCTCTTGGGACTTGGAGCCATCCGTAAACACTAGCTAGGTTCCAGCGTGACACGAGGTGTGCTCCAAAAAGGTCGAACGCAATACTCCTGGCGCAGTATAAGCTTTGGGAGCAGAGGCGTGGCGACAAATAGCCAGATGTAGTACCCTCCAGGGTGGCGTTCTGGGCAGAACCAGGGGCGCCAACGGCACGAGAGCAATATCTACCTCTCGAAGAAGTTTCCTGGCTCTAAACCAAAAGGGCTTAGGGTATGACTGGCGTCTGTCGGCGGCATAGGCACCATCGAGATCAGCTGCGGATGCAGTGAGAGCTGTTGGCGACTGAGGAAGGCACCGGGCTCACGCGTACAGGCGAGTGATGCACTGCACACGGCGCTAAGCGAGTGGCATCTCCCCAGCATCGACCAACAGGCTCTCAATGGGGGAAGTGCGGAAGGCACCGGTCTCAGGCGAAGGCCGGTGTGGTGGATCGAATCCACCTTCCGCAATAAACGCTCGGCTGCGGATGCATAAAACTCGCATCCGTAGTCGAGCTTCGAGCGAACAAGGGATCGATAAAAAAGTAGGGCAGTAGCCCTATCAGCGCCCCAAGCGCTGAACGTCACGGAACGGAGAATGTCCATGCGCGGGTACAAGAGACCCTAAGGCTGCGAATATGAGCCTCCCAGGTGAGGCGTCGGTCGAATACAAGACCAAGGAAACGGTGCGACTCAACCACATCCAGGCGCACCCCATTAAGAAACAAATCTGAGTCGAGGTGAAGCCGTGGATGGCGGCAGAAGTGCACCACCTTAGTCTTGGCCAAAGAAAACCGAAACCTGTGCGCTTCGGCATAGCGAGAGAGGCGGTTCAATGCCTGTTGGAGTCGACGCTCCAGAGTTGGCATCTGGGCCGCGCCAAAAGAGATCGAAAGGTCGTCCACGTAGAGCGTAGCGAGAACATCTTCTGGCAGCACCGAGGTGATGCCGTTGATGCTCAGGGCAAAGAGTGTGACGCTGAGGACACTTCCTTGCGGGACACCCTCTTCCTGCTCCTTTGGGCTGGAGAGGGCTGCCCCCACCCGTACGCGGAATCGACGATCACGCAAAAATTCAGATATAAACATTGGGAGGCGTCCCCTCACCCTCATAGTGTGGAGAGTCTCTATGATACCGTATCGCCATGCGGTATCATAGGCCTTCTCCAGATCGAAAAAGACTGTGGCGTAGTGCTGTCTACGAAGGAAAGCCTCGCAGACGGCATTTTCCAGTCGGAGCAGAGCATCCGACGGGGAGTGGAACTTGCGGAAGCCGCACTGTGCGGAAGACAGATGGCCTCCGCTGTCCAGGAAAAAGGCTAATCTAACATTTACCAATATCTCCATCAACTTGCACACGCAAGAGGTTAGAGAGATTGGGCGAAAACCGGTCTGAGTAGAGTGATCTCTTCCCGGTTTGCGAAAGGCGAGCACAGTAGCGATTCGCCAGGAGTCTGGGAGAAGACCTTCCACCCAGATCCTGTTGAACAAATCTAACAGAATGGCCTTGACTCGCTCACCCAGGTGTCGAAGCATGGCGTACGGGAGATCGTCCGGACCATGGGCGGTGTCCGCGAACGAAGCGAGAGCGGAACGTAACTCACTCACAGGAAACTTGTCGTTAAAGGGGTCTCCGCATCTGGAGGTAATGTCGAGTCGGCGGCCTTCCGCGACATCACGACGTGCATTGAATGCTAGCGGAGCCGCATCCCGGCTAGATAATGTGGAAAAAACGGTCGCTAAGAATTCCGCCACGGACGCGGGGTCCGAGATTGCGGTCCCATTCTCCTGGAGAACGGAAGGGGGGTCCTGCGAGAACTTGCCCCGAATCCTTTTGACTCGCTTCCACACCTCAGCTAAAGGGGTCTTTTCCGTTAAGTGAAGACACGTACGCCCGCCAAGAAGAGCGGCGGGCGTGCTTCGAAATATACCGGAACTTTGCCCTAGATCGACGAAATTCAGCGACAGTGAAATCGTTCGGGCGGCGCTTATAGCGCATGTAGGCATAACACTTCTGTTTGAGGGCCGTCTCACACTCGGCCGACCACTATGGGAGCGGTCGGCGTGTAAAACGGATAGACGTTCTAGGAATAGTAGTCAGGCCCACGGCGATGAGGTTGCCGGGAAAGAACTCACCAGCTCATCTACCGACCTAAACTCTTCGACTGAGATAGAGAATTCAGTCATTTCCTGAAATGCAGGCCACCGCGCCCGCGCCAAGCACCACCGAGGTGGGCTCTAAGGCGGCAGTTGCCCTGAAAATGATATTTAAATGGGAAAGTGATCACTACCATGGAGGTCATCAACCACCCCCCAATCAAAATCAGGCTGTGCATCCGAAAAGCAGAAAGATAGGTCAAGGCAAGAAAATGAAGCGGTTCTCTGACAGTAATGCGTAAACTCATCCACGTTTAGGACACCCATCTTAAGCTCTTCGATCAAATCGGCAAGGACTTGTCCCCTGGGATTTATGGAGTAATCTCCCCAGAGAGGATGCCTGCCGTTCAGATCTCCAAGCAAGAGATAGGGCCTCGGCAACCGTGCCACGACGCGGCGGAAGTCCCCCTCGTCGAAGTCAGCTGACGGTGGAATGTACGCAGAAATGATAGTATACCTCCTATCCAGGTGCAGCTGCACATCCACTGCCTGAAAGGAGGTATCTAAAGAGAAAGGAAGAACGGAGACATCATGCCGGGTGTAAACCACGCATCCCCCAGCCCGGCCATCCCGCGGTGTGGGGTCGCAAGACCCTTCTACCCCGGGAGGGCAGGCAAGGAGAACGCGCCTAGCATGGTCTCCCACAAAAAGATAGCTAACAGGGAACGGGACGAGACGAGCCTCCGTAGCTCCTCCCAGTTGACCCGAAGTCCACTGCAATTCCATTGAAGAAATATGCTCTCCAGGCCTAGCTCGGAGGAGAGGCGGGGGCCCTCCTTGAACTGAAAACCCTCACGGGAATGGCCGTACGCTTCCCGGGGGCAGAACCCCGGGCGCTGTAGCCTTCTAGAACTTATTGGGGGAGGTTGAGCTCGCCATGCGAGTCTTTTCCTGCCTCCACCTCGAAACCTTAGGCGGGCGTTGCGGCTTCGGAGGCAGGGGGCCCTCTTTTCGAGGAACCACCGTCTCCGAGCCACTCGCTCCACCTCGGGGCGTGGGCGAAGGAGCCGAGGCTCCTTTGTTGATGTCCTCCTTTCAGGAGACAGCTTTAGGAATCCCCGAAGATGGCCTAGCGACCATCTGGTAGCTCAGCGGTAGAGCATCTGACCGGCAATCAGCAGACCCGGGTTCGAGTCCCGGCCAGGAATTTCAAACTTTTTTCCCCTGGCGTTATCTCTGTCTTCTCGGTAAAGGATTGCCTTCATTGTGCCGCCCTCTGCTCTCTATGATTCTGGTCTTCTTCTAATGTCCCTTTCTCTTACCTCTAAAAAACTCCTGTTTCTTGTCTCATTGCTCATTCCGTCAAATTTCTATTTTCTTGTACTATATTATTATATAGTCTGCAATGCAAGGTTTCTGCACCTTTATTTCTGTCTTCAAAATTGTTTTGAAAGGCAGAAAATAAATATGGCGAAAGCTCTGTGGTGGTTGTTATCACCCGTAGAACTAACTAACTATATATATATATATATATATATATATATATATATATATATATATATATATATATATATATATATATATATATATATATATATATATATATATATGTATATAAATATATATATATATATATAAATATA